>NIWZ02000169.1:0-16945 GCA_002242745.2 Lecanicillium sp. LEC01 | reverse complement strand
GGGGGCCCCCCCCCCCCCCCCCCCCCAAAACCGATGCATGCTGGGCTGTTGTTCTACTCGCCAGCGGGGGAAAAGGGAAAAGCCTCTTCAAGAAGACGCAGGGTGGAGGTGTGGACAGGGTGGGTTGCATTGCTAGGACAATAGTGTGCGTTTGGGGGCGGAGCTTGAGCAAGGGGCAAGAACTCGGCATTCACAGGTTGTTGTACTCGTACTCGTGCGAGAGCCAGACGAGACTAGGGCCTTTTTTGTTTTCTTTGTCACTGGCTCGCTGGATCTGGCGGTTTGTGGGTGTGGTTGAGAAAACCTGCTCTTTTCTTTATGTCTTGTGATGTTGACTGGCTGGGTGGCCTACGTTGAGGTGTTTGGCTGCCCAAGTGACTGTCGAGGTGGAAACGGCGAGGTCAGCACTGTCTGCCCCTTTGCGTATAGTAAAAACACATCAGACCGGTAGGTAAAGGCTAGGCACGGTAGGTAGTGGCATGTAGGATGACGGCTGCAGTATTTACATAACTCCCTCGTACTACCTAACCAGGCATCTGGACTTGGATCTTTGAGGGGGCTTCCTAGATTGGCGAGGTGCATAGACAATAGTACATGGTGTGTCAACAAGCGTCAATCGGATCTGAATTATTGGCAAGGACCGAGAATAATTAACACATGCAGATGCCGTGACAATGGGGCCAGATGTGCCATTGGCCACTCAGTTTACTGGATTTTACAAATACTCGTCCGATATACGTGTAGACAGATGTTACGTCGTACAGTGTCGCAGGCAAGGAGTACTAATAAGCACCAAGCACTTCAAACAAGAATCTGCACGTACATCACCATCCCTGCTATATCGTACGAGAGTGGTGTCTGGGTCACTTTTTGGGTTTTCCTTCTGCATACCTTAGCGCCGGGCAGTGGAACAGAACGAACCTTTTTTTTTTCTTGTACGACGTAACTAGAACAAAGATCCGCTGAACTCCGTCGCCTTCTGCAAGGCTTCGGATCCGGGTGGTGGGAAATCCGTGGGTGTACGTCGTACGTCGTAGTAGTAGCGGGCCGAGAGGGAAGTGGAGAGAGGGTTGACGCCAAAGTGTTGCTTGGCACTACTAACTCGTACGAGTTATAAGAAAAAAAAAAAAAAAGAGGCGACAATTTTTTTCCTCTATTCAAGTAGCCGCTAGAGAAGGGACCAGCCGATTCCCCTGCTGTGGTTACACTGAAAGAGATTTCTCTCTCTCTATTTGCCACCGCGTTTTTGGTCTACCTGTACCCTTTGACAAGGGCGTGCGAATATAAAAAAAAACCTTCTCGCAGCACAGGCCAGTGATGTACATACTAGTATGCATATTTGCGGGCAAAACAACAAGCCATCAGATGAAACTAGTCCAGGGCCATAATTAACGTACGAGTATGTAGATAGAAGTTGCTCGGCCAGTCCTGGGTAGCTTCGGGTCGCGGAGTCTCGGTCAGCAGAGGTCCGTACAAGTAAAGGTTCACGACTTTTACAGTCCCCAAGGCCTCCCTACGAGTAGTGCGTGTATTCGTACAATTATCTAATTAGGTAGGCGGTTTTGCAGGCGACGGCGAGGTTTACTAAAGAGTACTCCGTAGGTAATACATACTCGTACATACACACAGCGGCGGCATTGCCGATATGGGCGTTGATAAAGGGGACTGGTTTGGACAAGGTAAAAGTGAGGACCAGCGCCAGGGGTCTCTTTCAGTCACAGGCAAAAGCGGCTTATTCGTACATTGTGTGTGTGTGTGTGTGATGAGTTGGTTGATTGATGGTCAATGGCCCAGGCAGGTTGTCGTATGCACGGCGTAAATGTTTGTCAAACTTGAAAGTTTTCATTCTTCATCTGTACCTTGGGAAGTAGTGAAGCCAACATAAACCCTGCCCCTGGTCACCTCCTTGTGGCGTGGCAAGGTTTACTCGTACTCGTCCCTGTAACATCGGTACCTGGTTTTCTTTTCATCAGCGCGCGATTCAATTGCGGAAGGAAATCTAGCAGGTCCACTTGGGTCTTTTTAGCGTACCCGTAAAGCTTGGCCCTGGCTTTCCTCTTTTTTTTTTTTTTTTTTGGGAGGCTTGTCCAGTCACTCCTTCCAGCTGGAAATAACAGGGGTAACTTTTGCCTTCGGGGACGCCGTGGGCGGGCGGTTATGGCGGCCACCGGACTGCTTCTGGCATTGGCTGATGGATGAAAGGGACACAAGACGAGAAAAGGAAACCAAAAAAAAAATTTAAAGCTGTTGAAAAACGAGTCAAGCCAAACCAAGCCCAGCTTTGTGTTGCTATGGCAGGGCTTCCTTTGGCTTGGCCTACTACCTACTAGCACAACATCTCCGGGTGCAGATGGTGGTGCGCCGCCATCTTGCATGACTCTGTGAGGGACGCTCAACGCGGATGGATGCTACGAATATTGTATTACTCCGTACGGAGTACATGTGTTTGCATGCCCTACGCGCACCACCACTAACCTGTCCCGAGTGGCGTTCCGACAAAGCGCGGCTACGGCTACGGCTAGGGCTACGGCTACGGCCGCGCTATGAGATTGTATTATAGGTCTTTTCTTTTTTTTGCATCTGCTTAATACAGCACCAAAAGTCGACTGTGGCAATGTCGCCGAGGCATCTTTCAGGGTTCAATGTGATTTTGATGCTGGACACCGCCCACTGGGATGAGCTGTCAGAGCGGGAATCGGGAGCAGCGCATGTCCGATTCTCGTGGGTTTATTACAGAATCAGCTGTACTCGTATCGTATCCGCCTACAAACGAGTATAACGTAATACTAGTTATCCGTAATTTCCATCACCATTTCATTTCAGTCGAGGCCTTAAACACGTCGAGGTCGAGGCTCAACTGTGGAACCGGCCGCCGCCGCCTCATGGTCTGTTTGCCGCAGAGGGCTGAAGAACAAGAATATTATGTGTATTACGAGTACTCGTATATTGCTAAAAAAAAATTTAAAAAAAAAAAAAAAAGAGAGAGAGAGAGAGAGAGAGAGAGAGAGATAGAGAGCCCGCTCTCACCGGACAAGCTGAAGTGGCGCGCCCGCCAACGCACGCCGCATTTGAGTCATTCACTTAGTCATGATACCGGCCCCTTGCTCGAGTCTCCCCTTGTCGTTTCTTTTTGGGGGGAGACTCGCAATTGGAGTTTTGGTGTTCTCTCAAAAGGTTTCCCTCCCAAATTGCGGACTTCGCAAAAAAACAGAGAAAATGTTTCGAACCAATGACGAGCACCACAGGGCAAGCTAGGGCCACATTTTTGGCCCATCATCTTGCAAACGTCATGACGGTACTCGTACAGAAGTAGGGCAGGGCAGAAGGCAGTTCCGACGGCCGCGATTGGCTAGCCCATATTAAACGCAGTCTTCTAGTGCAATTCTAGCGTTTGCTTTTTGAAACCACGATCCACTAGTGGGTCTGAAATGGGTCACGGTGGACTCAGAGTAGGGTTACGAATAGGTACTCGGTAGCCAGATGACTCTACCTGGCGGGTCCTGATGGAACTCTGTCCTGGGTAGTGGGAAATGGAACCAACTCGAGACTGAGTGAGTTGATACCTTACTACGAGTACTGTACCCAGGCCATGGGCCAAGTTTGTGCTGGAGCCACCTCCGGTAGGTACTAACCTACGAATAGGTACCTACTGGCTGCCTGATGAAATGGTGCACAGTATCGGTACCTACATACGTCGTAGGTATGCGCTACTTTATCACCAAATAAACTACCTACAGAACGAAGGGATGGTACCTGGATTACAGCGAGAAAATGTTCGCAATTGGTAACGGACACCAGGCAATCAGCGCGCCTGCCTGTTCTATCTACAAGGTATTCTCTGTGATTGCATTGGATTCGGTATCGTCGATGTAAATCTTGGCTTCTGCCCCCCCCCCCCGGTCCCGTGGAAACTTTTTGGCGCCAGAGGAGTGGGGGTGGTTCTATTTTGCACAGCCCAGGCCGCACCCACGCCGATTTCGTCGTCTGGCAGAACAGCCATCGGCATCCGCACCCGTCCTTATTGTCGTACTCATAGTGGGCTTGGCCGGCTTCGCAAGTCGTCCGTGTGGCCGAGCCAAGGCGGCGGGGGGAGCGGTGTAATTATCGAACGACTGCTGCCGCCATGTCTGTAACTAATAAGCAGCGATGGCAGAACAAAGCTGACTGCGATAGATATGAGAGACGTGGACGGACGACGACATTGAAAATGACTACTTGATACAGTATAATAAACCGTACGAGTAGAAAGCTACCGGCATCGGAACTCTATACGGACTACAGACCGTGATTCCACAATGGTTGCCTTTATCTGATGCCAAGTTTCGCTTCAATCGGGGGGGCGTTTTCCGTAATCGGCCCACGTGCAACATCATCTTACATGGCGAATAAGGTAGGTACTCGGAACGAATTCGTACTACTCGTGCAGGCTGATGGACACCATCGCTTGCTCGGTTGCGTACCGAGGCAATATCATTCTATACACGGTTGTATTAGTTAGCTAACGGCCCGGGACGACTCTTATTAGCGCTTCTTTCCAGAGAGGATAATTACTACGTCGTGCGTGTACGGGTACGGGTACTGCAGGCGTAAGAGTCCAGTACCTGCTGTACAGTCCCAGAGGCAGCGGAAAAAAAGGAAACCGACCAATCCAGCGCCGAGTCACTGGCACTTGAACGACTTCCAGGCTAGCTCGGTACTTTGCCCTCCATTTTTAGACACAAGATGGGTACCTCATCCTTGCGGCGTTTAGCCACTAGTCTGCATGTATCTCCATCGAGGAGTCAAAAGTACCCTGCTAATATAAATTACCTTTGACTAGGAACCCTACCTTCACCAAGCTGGCATCCAGGTGTTTGTTATTGGAGGTGGCCAGGGCGGTCTGGTGTCCGGCGCCTAAAACTGCCCATCCTCCTCTGGGTCGGGCATCGACAGATTGGTTCAGCGCTACTCCGTAGTCGGTTTTTCAAAGTTTGTGTGCATGTAATTCATCCATCGAGTTGCAGCGCTCATAATGCTGCTTGCCTGCTGAATTGGGCCTCGATCCTATGATAGCAACAACTCTGCTGAGCGGGCGCCAACAGCGCATATGGCGTAATAATCAGTAGATTCTGTACGAGGTATTCCCTATCAGTTGACGCGCAGTCGGGAAAAAGGGAGGGAGGCCAACGGCACGCGTTAAGGTTTGGTGGCCTGGCGCCTTCTAAATTAATTGAGTTTACTTTTAGTTACAGGACACGTATTATACGACTCACACACTGCGAGTGCAAGCAAGCGTCAGTGTGGTACTCGCGCGTCGTACGGTAGGTACCTACCTACTCGTAATACTGGGGCTGGAACGTTTACCGAAAGGCTTCTAGAATATCTTGCCACAACGGTTGTAAAAGGGCAAATCGGAGAAGTGACGAGGCAAACAGACAGGGGTGGCGTTTTTGGGATCATCATTTGCAGAAATGAAAAATTTAACCAATAATAAATTGAGCGAAAAAAAAAAAATAGATAATCAATGGGCATAATTAGTTGTCATCTCGCCATGGCCAAAACCCAACATGGACCGACCGCTGTGCTGCTTGCACATTTGTTGTGCTTCTTACAGGACACATTCTCTAGCTTACTTGTAATCTCGTGCCCGGGAATAAATTATCCAGTACCCCCTTGCGTTATTTATGTATGTACCTACTGCAAGAATAGGCTACGATTATTATGGGCAATTCTTACCCGTCCTGCTACCTACCTATTAACTGACAACCGGTTTTCGCTTGCACGAGGTAACACGACGTACGACGTGGGAAGGAGCCCACACCACAGCCCATCGCGTTCCCCGGGACCCTCTGGCCTGGGTGCTGGGCGCTGCTTGGGCCTTTTTAGTGATAAGCCTGGCACGGTTCTGTGTCAAAAGCTCCGATCACACCCCCTCCGCTTTTGCCCCCCTCCCCCCTGCTAGGTATGTCATAACCTACTGTATGTACCTACGACGTAACTAAACCTTGATGGGGGTAGCCTACCTCTTCACCATACGCCAGGAATCCAGCAGTCAAGAGGAGGTGTAATGCCCTCGCGCGGGTCCCCCCTCCGTTCCCCTCTTCTTGGGTTGAGCAGCTGCCCTCGCCGCCCTCGCTGGTGTTGCCTGGTGCGAAAAAGTAGTTCCTGATTGTACGTAGGTTAGTAGGTACTTGATCGAAAAGCGCCCTGCCTGCTCTCCACCTTTCTCTCTCTGTCTCTACTACCTTACCTACTAGTATAGTCTTTTCCTCTGCCGCTTTCTGTCTTGCACTTTTTCTTTCTTCTTCTTCTTCTTCCTCTTCTTCTTCTTCTTCTTCTTCTTCTTCTTCTTCTCTCCTTTCACCTCTTCTTGGCCCGCTGGCTTCTTTCGTAGACGTCGAAGCTCGTCACTCTGGGGCTTGCGCTCGACTCTACTTTAGTGTACGGACGTACTCTACTCTCTACTTCCTACCGTACATACCTACGTACGACGTACTTGCGCCGATCCTTGAGCCGCCTTGGACAAGTACCTTTTTAGTGCCACTTTGGTACATCCGTCCTGCAAAAAGCGTCGACCATCCTGGGGAGCCACCCACCCATAAACCCCTGCAAAGCCACCGACAGGCTTGCGCCCGCTGCCCGCCCTTCCATCCTCCTTCTTCTACAAGTGCGGCCGCTGCGGCACACCTCACAGGCCATTCCATTGTTCTGTGCATTCCAGTCCTGCGCCGATTCGGTTTACGCCCTTCAACACCGTTGCAAGCCCTTTTTTCCTTCCACCTCCTCGACTTGGAAAACTAGCACGGAAGCCTCGCAGACTTTCCTCTCTTCTTCTACTTCTTCTTTTTCCCCCCTTCTGCTTCGCCCTCCCCTCGCTATTCCCTCTCTCTCTCTCCCGTCTCTCCCGTGTAGAGTTTGTGCGCTTTTCCGCCCGCCTCATTCCGCTCTCGTCTTGTCTCCCGACCTGTCGCCTGCCACCTGCCGTCGACGTGACCACTAAAACGAAACGCACGACGACGCAACTGTCTCGCTACCGATAGTCTGGTTGCCGACGTTCCGTTCCTTTTGTGACACTTTGCATGCACGCTTTCCTTTGCTCGCATCCTGCGACCTGCAAAGGCTCTGCTACAGTGTAAGGTCGCCCGGTTGCACAGTCTGGTGCTCCCAGTCTGGTGCTTTGCGGCAGCAAACCACACCCGAACCCAACCTCAAACCTCTCGCCTCGAATTCAACAAACGACTCTTTCGACGGCGCCTCAAACTCACACTTACTCGCCCACTCGGCCATATCCGTTGCGTCACAAACCGAATCTGTGTAAATATCAACACCAGTTTCAGTTCGGCTCGCAGCTGCGTGGCCTAACATTGTCTCTCGTGACAGTCTCCCTCGCCGGGACCAAAAAGTAGACATGGTCAGGCCCACGACCCGTCGGCCCTCCCAAGTCTACTTGACTCCCAGTCCCACGGAGCTGTCACCACGCCCGTCATCCGCCTTTGACGACTTTGGCGATTTTGAACCTACTTCCCGCCCTGCTAGCGAGGCCTTTGGCTCTCGCCCTTCCTCTCCCAGATACACCATGGCTTCTCATCAGCCACCCACTCTGACCGAGATTCTCCTCGATGCCTCCCCTCCTCCCTGGTCTCTAACTGCCTTCATGGCCTATCTTTCCCAAAATCACTGCATGGAGACGCTCGAGTTTACCCTTGACTCGCAACGATATGCCTCTTACTACCAGGAACGCGCCGCCGAGGCTGTCCCCTCTGCCGACACCACCGCTCGTCTTTGCGCCCTGTGGGAGAAGCTGATGCAGGTATACATTGTCCCCTGTGCACCTCGTGAGGTCAACATCCCTGCTCGAGTCCGTGACCACCTTCTGAGTGTCTGTTACGGCCCAGAGCCGCCTCACCCTTCTGAGCTCGATGAAGCTGGTCGCATCATTTACGAACTCATGAACGACTCTCTCTTGGTTCCCTTTCTAGAATCTGTTGCTCCATTACACATTGAGCACGGCGATGAGCAAGTCCGCTCGCCAAGATCGCATACCACATCTCGCAGTCGTGGCAGCCAACACATCGAACTCGAGGCCTTGACCGACGACAGCGAAACCAACTCTCCTTCAACGGCGGAACCTATGACACCGCCAACCACGCCCCCAACTACCGACTGGGGCTTCAACGCATCGCCTGGTGGCCTGCAACGTGCTGTCGCCGCCCACAACAAAGGCTGGAAAAAGGTGGGCGAAAAGCTCGGCTTCACACGCAAAAACACCACCCGTCGCCCCGGCGCAACGTCCTCTTCCAGTGGCCAAGACAGCCGTCGCGGCAGCGCCAACCATGGCAACAGCACTTCGTTATGAAGGTGGCCCGCCGTGGCGCTTCCAGGTGTCCCTGTAAAAGTTGGCAATCACAAAGACTGCGTGGTTTATTTTGATTTCAGCAGAGCGCGCAAGCGGCATCGCGATTTGGAATTGTTCGATAATTACAGCGTCAAACGGAAAGATCCACGGCCTTGGCCTTTGGACTGCTCGACCGATGATGAATACGGCTGGGAGGCAGGATGGAATCGCCAATGAGCAAACGAGCAGATTTAGTACCCCTGTCTCCTCTTGCAAGCATTAGATTTTATATTCTGCCTAGCCTCGTATTCTCTTGGTAAGACAGCATGCACTCACGACATCTACGTTTGGGGATCCTCGGCACTTTACGTCCTTAGTGCCCAGGTTCGCCCCTTTTTACGTTGCGATACGCACCTCTTTTTCCACTCGATTTTTCTTTGCCTTGTTTTGTTTGGCTTTTTAAAAGCTTCTTTGTTTTTGTTTCTATTTGGGTCATGATTGCTTATACTGCATCTACGGATAGCGAGGATTTTTATACATAGAACGCATGGCGCGGCGGACGGAGTTGGGAATATACCGGTTTTTTGTTTTCTGTGTAATTGTATCTGTGGCGTTTGTCTGATTACAAGTCGGACACTGGCTCTTTTTATTGGTCAAAAAGGAGCGAGGGATTGTAATGTGCCGTTTGAAATTATTATCTAGCTGTCTGTGGCTTTCTTCTTCATACTGGATCGCTTCTTCAATGAGACTTTGGCATTAGGTGTACGCACCTAGCCGCTACTTTACATTTACAGTTACATTATTTTCGCACCACTTTTCCGATGTGAAAACAAACTCGTAGCATGGGCTAGGAGGCTCAGAAAATAAGTTGCTTGCATATCGCTCTGACCCCCGCCACACACCTCAACGGTTTACCTTGTCTAGATGTGTTGTAGAGAGAGTTTGAGCCAGTTTGATTCCCCGCTCTCCAAGTTCTGCGGGTAATATTCGTATCTAGCGGCTGTTTTGGAGAAGGGAGGGGGTGTATTAGACGGCTTGTGACCGAACCATCAAGGTTTAACTCGTCCGTCTCTGAGCGGTATCGAGAACGGTTTCGCGGGCGTAACCTTATTTTCTAGTCACCACAAGTTCGGAAATGCAAACGGCTTGTTGGGTAGTATGCCAGTCACATTAAAGATATCGGCTGACGTGTAGCTACGAGTTTTCCATTTCTGTTGCCTGCCTACCGTGGGTACAGAGGCTCACCAAGGAGGGAGATAGTTCCCGTTGACGCACGTGCGGTATCATTTTGTTCATCTTATTATTATTATTACTTAATGAGGAGGCGTGAGATAGATAGAGAGAATAGTTGCACCTGATATACCAAGGCTGGGGGAAGACCACTTTCTGCATCAAAACAACTACTTGCCAAAGACAATGTCCGAATTTGATCAAAGCTATCGGAAAATACGAAAACAGACATGCAAACATGGCCGACAGACAGGAAAATCGGGCGGTGATAGGCGGTGCAAAACAATGCAAAAAGAAATGGTACACTGCGTCTTTATTAAGGTTGCACAAAGTAGGCGAAATCCGAAGGCAATGCTACATACGTGTTTAACACACAGCTGCTGTGCGGTTTCCAAACGAAGGGTAATTGTCCTTTGCACGGGGCACACTGCATTTTGGTCTGCTTGTCATGCTTTTTCGTGTGACTGGATGGCTTAGCGGGTGGCGCTGCGCCCTTGTGCAGACAGACTTGTTTGGAAATGACAGAATGACTGGTTCGCGGAAACCAGACGAGAATCTACCCACACGCCACGTTCGCATGCTTTTATGCCTTCCTTAGATCTAGGCTGCCAGTGGTACAAGCCCATGTGATCTGTGACCCTTGTTCTCTTATCCACCATCCTGGTTACATGTGCTGTCAAGTTTTCAAAAGGCGTGCTTGTTGCCATGCTTGTAGGAAGGCCCCCCTCTTTGGATGTACATATAGGGCGGAGTGGAGGTACTGGGGGAGCATGTCAATGCCGGTGCAGCGATCGGAACGTCTTCGGCAAGCCCCAGCGTCGTTTTCTCAAATCCTTGCGGACTTTGCAGTGGCGTCTTGACTGCATGAAGATACTAATGCACTTGTTCTGTCTAGTTCGCCGGCTTTAGTCGTCCTGTGGCTTGTCATGTCGGGAGTACATGTTCCATTCAAGCGAGTTGGCAAAGTCCAGTTTGCCTTGCTCGACCTGCTTTCGAGTAGCTGAGAGCATTGGCTTCGGCAGGCCCATGTACTTGAGAAAAGCCACGGCTATTAAGAAAAGAGGGTTAGCCAGTTTCACTTCCTGCAAAAAGGCAGATGCCGTCTAGAGCTTCCTAACTAGGGCTAATACTTACTGTCGTTCCACTCCACGTCTTTCCTCCGGCTGTCCCAGTTCAGCTCGTCAGCCATAATATCAATAACCTTGGGCAGCGCCTCAAGGGCAGCCTGAGCATTCAAGAATGCTAAGCGAGTGCGCCGCGCGAGGATATCAACTGGCGTTTGTGCGTACTCGTGACGTACTGCATAGCGGACCTCGCCATCAACAAATGGGTAGAGCTGAGAGATTCTCTCGCCTCGCGCAGGGAAACGCTGGTTCGTCTGCTTACACAAGGAAGCAACGGTCCACGCGCGATCTCCATAACTCTCAGTGAGGTGCTTCGATACCTCCGTCTCAACACCAAAGTACTGTATGAGCGGGATAAACAGCGTCTTGCTGAACCCGTGAGCGCCAATAAGCCTCACATTGTGGGTTTGGCAGCTTCCATCTAGGATGGCTCCATCGTCTACCAAGTTGGTCCCACTCACGCGTGGAGCATTCTCATATGCCTTTGTTTTGAGACCAAACTCTGCAACAGCAACATCGACACAGTCTTCTGCCATTTGTCGGTAGGTGGTCCATTTGCCACCTGCGCAGGTCAGTAGACCAGAGGCTGACACGTCTGTCAAGTGATTTCGCACAAGCGATTCTGTATTTTTCGCGTTTGGGTCTTTGACTAGTGGTCGAATACCAGACCAGGCTGCCAAAACATCTCCGCGACGAACACGGATTTCGGGTGACAAATACTGCCGAATCTCATCCAGGATCCATTTGATCGACTCCTCGTCAGGGTACGGGTTCGCTGATATGGGGCAAGGAGAGTCTGTTGTTCCGGCAATGGTATTGCCCTGCCATGGGAGGAAGAAGATGACTCGACCGTCGGACGTAGACGGGTCCAAGAGGCCCATTTTGCCGGGGCTATAATAACCGGGCAAGATAACATGCACACCGGATGAGGGAGCCACAATATCTTTGCACTTGTCGTCATCCATCTTACGAATAGAATCTGAAAACGGACCGGTGCAGTTCACAATACACTTGGCTCTGACGGTGATGTCCTCGGCCTGTTTGCCGTCACGAGCCGCAATCGTATCTCGCATTGTCGCACCACAAAGACGGCCAGTCTCCGGGTTCTTAATTAGTCCCGTAACTTCTGTATGATTGGCTACAGTAGCGCCATACAAAGCAGCTGTCATGGCGATGGAAACATTCATGCGTGAGTCGTTGTGCGCACCGTCATAGTAGACGAGAGAGCCAACGAGATCAGTCTGTTTGAGCATGGGGAAAGCCTCGATGGCCTTGCTGCGAGTCAAGAAATAGGAGCTTTCGATGCCCTCGCTCCCGGCAAGGAGATCATAAAACTTGGTGCCGGCCCAGTAGTACGGCGCTTTCCACCACTTGTCCACCGGAAGCATAATGGGGAGCCACATGCTCAAATGGGGCGCTGTCTGCAAAAAGTACTTGCGCTCCTTCAGCGCCTCTCGTACGAGCTGGTATTGCTGGTAGTCGAGTTCCCACACGGCCTTTTCGAGGTATCTTACACCGCCATGCACGAGCTTGGTGCTCTTGCTGCTGGTGCCGCTGCTAAAGTCGTCGCGTTCCACTACCGCGACACGCAGACCGCGAGTTGCCGCATCAAGCGCAACACCCGCGCCAGTAGCACCTCCTCCAATGATGAGCATATCATATTCTTCGGCCTCGGTACCGCTGCGGCGGAGATCGTCAAGCTGTTCATGGCGTGATTTAACGCGTGGGAAGCGCGGCATGGTAAAGGAGCCATCGGGGGCGTAAGTCGGCGGCGGCACGGCGGCTGAAGAGAAGCCGGGGATGGTACGGGGGCGATAGGTGATGAAGAGGACAGCTCCGGTTGTGACAACAGCTCCAGGGAGCAAAAGCCGACGGAGAACACGACCAGCTGGCATGGTTTCTGTAGATGACGAGCGATACGGTGGTGTCCTGTGAGGCTTTGTTGGTGGACGATAGCAGTGGAATCGCTACCGCACGATATTTTATCGCGAAACGGAGCTCGTGGGCATAGACTTTGACGCTCTCGTTACGAATAAGTAATTAATCGAGCAATTTTCACGCACAATCGTCGGTTGCGCGGGAAATTTACTTGTTGACTATTTGCTGACGTCACGAGCGGGCGGAAGGGTTGGTTAAGACCCCAGGGGATATGTAGTTGAAGACTCGCGCTTGCCTGGGCTGCTGAAAAGAAATGATTGATCTTTATTTAAGCATCGGTAGCCCCTTGGATACTGAGCGAGTGATTCATGAGAAAGGGCAGGTCAGATTGGCCCTGTAAACAGCAAATGCGAGCGGAACACATCCCATCCCAAAACATGGACTATCGGCTGGGTCGTGGGGGAACGAGTACCTAACTCGTAATCAGTAATCGGGGTAGGCCTGTATGTACACGCCTCTGCTCGCCGCATCCATAGCCCACTTAGTACCCGCCCGTAGGAGGTACCTTGTTCACTGGGCGTTGTAGCGCCGTCGCCTCCGTCCTTCAAACGCGGGGGGGGAGCACCACATCTGGCCCATAGTTTCATTTAAAATTGTCTCTTTCATAAACTTTGCACTAAGGAGCATCTGCGGTATGTGAATCGGTAATCGTCATCAGATTTCTCGCCGTCTTTGCTCAGCACCCTTCAGCCAGCTGAAGCAGCTCATCTGCCAATCTCGTCAAGTAGAAGCGCCTCGTTTCCTCTGGGAACTGCTGAAAAGCTTTGCCAACTTTACTAATATCTTGTCTGCTTTTTTCATAGGCTGCCAGGTCTCTGTTTCCATAGACGTCACGGCCTGCTGAATATCCAGAGTCTAGGTCGCGGAAAAACACATTGACAGCAACACTCATATCCGTCGTTGGCGTAGCCGTATGAAGCCACAAAGGCGGGAGAAATAGTACATCTCCCGGTTCCAAACACGCCTCATGAGGGTGGGTAGCGGCCAGTGTTGGGCTGTCCAGCGATGAGAAGACGTCTAGGCTTGAGCTTGACGCTCCAGGCGCGAAGGCTAGATGAGATACGTCGCTGGGTGGAAAGAGAATCATCCTCTTGGAACCAATGACTTGGGCATACACATTTGCCATTACCTAGAAGTTCTTCTTTAGCAAAGGTTTCTGCTTCATTCAAACGGGTTCAACTCACATCGTAGTGTAGCCACATGTTGACACGGCCGGAAACACGAAGCACAGAGCTAAATATATTCTTCTTGACATACGCCAGCTGCTCAGGCAGTTCGAATTCGGAAGCCAGGATGGGGAAATCGTCCTCCAGCTTGGCAGGTAGCTCTGAAGGTTTATCGTTGGACAAGGACCGAAGATATAGTCTGTCTCCGGCCTGCACTCTTTGCATCACGGGGCCAAACCCGTCCGTAACATAACGGAAATTTTTGGCGTTGAAATCCATTTTACCAGTGTCCCTTTGACATTCATGAACAACAACCTGCTTCCTGTTAGCTTTCATGCCAGGAATGACCAGTAGCTAGTGTAATACCTGTTTCTCGCCGTCGACACGATCCACCATGTGATTAGGTGTCCAGTCTTGCAAGCAACGGCCCAAGTTGAGTGATTCCAAAATTACCGGCTTACCATCTCTTAAGATCTGTTGGAATTCTTCCGCGGATGCCACAGACTTTCTAGGTGTCCCCGTAATAGATGGCTTTGCCCTGGCATCAGCTGGTAAAGTTGTATCGCTCTGGCTCGGCGTGCTGCCGACTACTCGGCGCGACTCTATAAAGTCAACATTCGGCAAAACCTCTGCTTCGTTCCTCGTAATTCTTAGTGAAGACGGGTTCATTTTAGGTACTTGAGCAATGTAGACGCCAGTGTCCCAAAAAGTGCCCATGGAAAAGCAGGTGGCTCCTCCGCCAAAGACGATCAACCTATTTCCGTCGACAATGACGGACGAACCAATCATAAAGGGGTTTGGGGACTCATCCATCTTTGTTAGAGGCAAGTCCGAAACGACAAACCCATTTTCCGCGGCCGAAAATAGCGCAAGGGAGCGGCCGTCCGTCGACGCGTCCCATCCCATGCCACCACATACCATGGTATAATTGCCGTGTTCGACGGTAGTGGCACCAAACAGTGACAAACGGCATGTTAATTCCGCATCTTTCAATTTCCTGAAAGTGATTGTTGGCTGTATGCAAGTAAGCATGGCTGAATTTCCTCCTCAGCTTTCACCGCAAACTTACCTCTTCAGTCGAAACATCAAGGGCCCAGGCGAAACAATCCGTGATGATGAGGCCATCTTTTCCAATGCCTCCGCTAACTACTCCGTGAAATTTACTTCCTGCGGTTGCTTGCTTGGCTCCACTGCAGAGAATCGAGCCGAATGCTGGCTTAGGAACTGCTCCGCAAACTTGGCATCGACGCCACCCCTTCTCAGGATGGAAAACAAAGTAGGCGGCTGAAATTTGGGACGGACCTGTTTTGCCGCCTGCTACTAAAATAAGAGATGACTCTCCTAGACGAAGTGCTGCGTGGCGATAAAGAGGCACAGGGAGACGCTGTAGAGCTCTCCACCTATGAGGGTCATCATTGCTCATTACCCAACAATCAGATAACGCGCTGGTAGGTGAGCCTCTTCCACCAATGATGACTCTTCCAAAGGATTGAAGATCCGTGACTGTGTAACACATGCGAGGTGAAGGACCGGTGACGGGCAAATCAGGCATCATCGTTGCACCAGCGGCCAGCGAGTATACGTCGTATGTATCTTCACGGGCGTTTGCGCCTAGGCCCATCATATTCACTATGTGTCTGTGCCCCAAAGCATTCTTTACCATTGCGGCGGCACCAAATCGACGTTTCGGACCGACGCTTGCCTGTTTGAAGCATATACCAAGGCTTGCCGAAACACCGTTCTCCTCGTGTTTTGGGGGCAGTGTCTCTGGCTTTTCTGCAGTGTGGCCATCCGCTGACGCTGAGGCATGCAGGACGAAATAATGTCGGGCAAAGAGCATAAATTCTTCCCATTCGTCAAAAGGCTCAATATCGTCCAACGCAGCCCTTTCATCAGCTCCAACAAACTCATCACTCGACCATGCCTGCCAGAGATCCCATATACGGACCTGCGGCCAGCCTCGCGAGTTGAATCTTTCTTTTTGCTGGCTCAGAGTAGGATATTGGCCGACTGATCTAGGTGGTGTCTTTAACTTGTCGAAATGCTTCAACATTGTCTGGGCGAACGGATGGCGTGGACCATACGGCAGCAGCTGCTCCAAGAGACAAAACTCTGCCTGGCCGACTGAGCTGGCCCAGTGCACCAGGCTATCAGCAGATTCAGTATCCATATACGTTACTGAGACTTCAGCAACAAACAAAACAGCGCATTCAGAGAGGTCTACTAGACTCTCTAAGATCTGACGCAGGCCTTTCAGTTCGCGCAAGTCGCAGCCAAGCTGACAGTACTTTTCGCTTTTGATCAAGACCGGATCTTTCTCTGAAGAGCTCACTGTAAAGTTGGTTCCAAGCAATTCTCGCAGCTGGGGAGTCTCTAGCACAACGACTCGCTTCTTGCGCATAAGATCTGGGTAGTCAATGTCAATGAATAATGCGTCATCGCAGACGCTTCCGTGCCGAACATGACTTTGCCACGGCAGTACATCGCTGTAATTAGAGTCATAATGTCAGTACACGATGGATTTGTGGGTGTTTATGTGTTTTTTAAGGCAGGAAAAGACACACCTTCCGCAACCCAGGTTGATGACAACCTTTTTCTTGTTGTCAGAATTGTTTGTAAGGAATTGGCGGACCACGACATCAATGGCACGCAGACGTAGCCAATACCCTCTGTTAATCAAAGGAGCCCTTCTCTGCAGCTTTCTCACAAAGTAGCGAAAGTAATGTGGCTCATTTGGGTAATAGAGACGCTCCACACTTCGTTTTGATACGATGCTGCTGCTGTTTGTCTATTAAAAGTCAGTCAGCTTCAGCTTCATGTACGGCCTGGAAATCAAAGCCATGAGGATGGAGTTTCCATGTTGATTACAGCTCCTAGATGCATCTGCATGGCTAGACTTCGGGTTGGCCCAGACTTACACCCATAATAAGATCATCGAGTGTTTGTGACCGCTCCGCCTTGGGGGCAGACGGCGCAGGTGAAGCAGCCATGATCGGTCTTCTTTCCCCGATGCCAAAGTAACAATTTGGATATGTCGCAAACAGTTTCGACACTGTGTCGGAGTGTTTTGGGTCGCCTAGTGCCTAATGGCTGTCGCGCCTCATTGACCTACACAGTCGTTGCTCGCTGCTCTCTCGACTCTCGCCTTTTTTTTTTTTTTTTTTTTTTTTCTT
>NIWZ02000168.1:0-17345 GCA_002242745.2 Lecanicillium sp. LEC01 | reverse complement strand
TCGTCACACAATTAAGTACTGTAACTAAATCGTACAGTATTTTGTATGGGGTCATGCGAAGACAATGCAATTCTGATAGACATCCACCAAGGACATGCGCCAAGGACATGCGCCAAGGACATGCGCCAAGGACATGCGCCAAGGACATGCGCCAAGGACATGCGCCAAGGACATGCGCCAAGGACATGCGCCTAGGACATGCGCCAAGGACATGCGCCAAGGACATGCGCCTAGGACATGCGCCAAGGACATGCGCCAAGGACATGCGCCTAGGACATGCGCCAAGGACATGCGCCAAGGATATCTAAGAAAGAAAGAAAGGAAGAAAGGAAGCAATATTACAATCGGCAGTTTGAGAAACTAAGCGTTGCAACACTTTCTGGAAAGACTTCTACCCATAGGTTCAACCGCCACAAACGTAGTACTGTGAATAATACATGCTGGTCTGCTTCACTTATCTTCAAGCTATGTCTTCGCGCTGCTGGACACTCATTTCAGTCCCATCACTTACAATATGGCTAAGCAACCTATCATCACCGTTGCTTGTCCACAAGGTAAATATAAATGACTCTTTCTTCCCTACTGGTCGCCTCAGTTAAATCGTTATTACCAGACTTGCCAGAAATCCTTGCCATGCTCCAGGAATTTGCTGCGTATGAGCAGCTCCCGAATGCTATTGTCGCCACTTTCGATTCTCTTAGCGATATTTTGTGCTTCAATTCGTCCGACTCTTTGCCTTCTCTCAAGATCGCCATAGCCCGTCTCCCTACCGACAATGACGGGCTGACTGTGGCAGGTATGGCATCGTATTTTCCTACCTACAGTACTTGGCTGGGTAAAGCTGGGCTCTGCATGGACGATCTATACATAAAGCCCCAATATAGGCGGAGGGGGCTCGGACGCATGCTGGTACAGTGGTTAGCCAGGGAAGTGCAAACCATGGGTGGGGGAAGGTTACAATGGAC
Source organism: Lecanicillium sp. LEC01 (assembly GCA_002242745.2). NCBI lineage: Eukaryota > Fungi > Ascomycota > Sordariomycetes > Hypocreales > Cordycipitaceae > Lecanicillium > Lecanicillium sp. LEC01. The sequence continues at coordinate 16,380 of NIWZ02000168.1, read as the reverse complement.
ATGCTTGAGGTGGAATGAGGGCTCTAGGAGGATGTATCGCAATTTAGGGGCGGAGGAGAGCGATGACCGCGTGCAACTCAGAATGGAGGGTAGGAAGTTGCAGGATTTTGCACTATACAGTCAGTCTGTAGATGGGGATCGTGCATCTGGTGCTTCGACTTCAAGTAATATGCAGTCTAAAAAGTTGCTGCCGCAGACTAAAAAGTAGCTGCCGCAGAATGAATCTCCTCATATTGAATGCATCATAAGAAGACAACCAGTCAACGTATGTTTCATATCTAACCGCTAACTGTCTACATATTCGACGAGGACAGAGTTGTGATCAAGAGTAGGCAGCTTGAAGGCGCTGCTGGTGATAAGCAAGGAAGGTCAAATCATCATACTTTGCCTCATGTCTCTCGTCGATAAGTTCTGGAAGTGGAGCCACTGAGGCCTCACGATTAGCCTTGCAGAAGTATACAATGGAGTAGCGTCTGGGCAGCGTGTAGTCTCCCTGGTCGGCATCGACTGTCCTCGGAATGGTAACACGATGCAAGCCAGCTTTGAGCCGATCATTGCTCCATCGCTGGATCGTCTCGGCAGCGTTGACAATGAGATCGGTGGGTTTGTCTGAGACCACAGGTGCGAACCCACCGCTGCCGTCATCAATCTCCAGCCCGCCCACGCTATCCTGAAACAGAAGCGAGATCACGCCTATGTCGTAGTGCGGCCACGCTCGACTGATCATGCCTTCTTGTGCTTCTTTGACCAACAGGGGGGGGTAATGTATGAAACGAAACTCGGAAGAGCCCTTTGCGCACTTTGCCGTTAGCGATCCGGCAGGCACTTGGAGGCCTTGCTCTAGCGCCTGCAGAATGTCTGTAGAGATTTGCTCAAAGCCGCGGTATGTTTGTTCCATATACAGACGGAACCCTGGCAAAACAGTCTCCTCGGGCCACAGATTGGGAAAGTCGTTATCACATTCCGGTCCGATATCAAAAAGTTCCTAGCAGCATAGCGGTGTAAGTGACTTCGTTCCACGCCTCCCACGGCGATTTCGCATGCAGATGGTGGAAATCAAACTTTACCTTATGATCTCTCTTCTCTCGTGGTGGCTTCACACCTGTCCAAGGGGAGTGATACCTAGCAAAGTTCTCACCGCCAATCGCACTGTAACCTCTCTGGGGATACGGGCCTGGAACTAGAGCACATTTTGCCCTTTCTTTTTCATCGAGTTCAAAAAAGCGACTGTTCTAGATGCATATATTAGTTTTTTATAACCTAGTAACCCTTAAAACAAGCTTTACCCATTTGAACATATCATTTACTGCCGCAGCGTCGAACCCATGATTATCAAGCTTAATAAATCCACGTGTGGAAAACCCCTTCATGAGTTGATTAACGAATCTGTCTTTCTGCTCCTTACTGCCATTTCGATAATCAGAGAGATCGAGACGAATTAGCTCCATAGTCGTAGATAAGACGAGTAGGTATACTGATAGTTTGACTTGTGCAATGTGTCATGTGTGTCGTTGTAGTGAATATTAAACTTCACTTCAGTTTTCAATAGGTTCGTTCCAGTTAAAACCCGCAAGTGAATGAATCGATGCTTTTCTATACATGAGTGGAAACGCCTAAGAACAGTTGAAGGACAGTTGAAGGACAGTTGAAGGACAGTTGAAGGACAGTTGAAGGACAGTTGAAGGACAGTTGAAGGACAGTTGAAGGACAGTTGAAGGACAGCAAACGACAAGCCACAATGAGAGCAATATTCCAGAAGCAAATGGTACTGTAGGAAGAGTGAAAGACTAGATAGCTAACTCTTTACTCAAATGAGCTCGATGGCGTCCGAACTAGCCATTTTCGCTTTAGAACTTTACAAGTGCATTAAATTCCTTCTGAACAAACAGCCTAACTACTAAGCAACTATACTATGCATATTTCAACTAGAGTCAATGGCTATTGCGAGCCGCTACCTGAAGAGAACATTCTCATCCAGAACTATGAATTCCCATTTCAGAATTGGGGGCGTTATAATGACAACAAAGGCCTTGCCGTGGAGATGGCGTTGGCCGTACTCTGCTCCTATAGAAACGGCTCCGACATAGTCGAGTTCAGCACCGTCACCATATCTCCTGACGGCAAGTTGCTGACGGGAAAAGACCGGTCCAAGGTACAAATGCTATCTGCTTTTGTCACACCTACTACGACTATCGGAGATATCGAAGACCGGCTACACGATAGACAACCACTACCAAAGCAGCCAGTCTACAGCTCTAAAGCAATTCTCTTGCTTCACCACAACTCACAATCGATCAAAACTGACGAAGAAGCCTCAGAATTATGTGGTTTATTCGGACTTAGGATCCATTACAGCGTCTCCCAAGATGTGCTGCGCTTATCCCTCTCATTTGATGCAAATATTTCCGGCGCCGCGTCAGTTTACCGAATAGCGACGCAACTTCGCCATTTTGTCGATCAGATCACTCACAAGAGCCTACCTACAGTGTTATGCCGTCTAGATCTTATAAGTCCAGATGATCTACATGATATTTGGAATCAAAATACGACCATACACCAACGGTTCGATGCTTGCGTCCATGACCTGATCAAAGAAACCGCTCAGCTGCATCCTGAAACCCAAGCAATATGTGCGTGGGATGGCACACTTACATACAAAGAGCTTGACCACTCATCGACCAAATTGGCAAAATACCTAGTATCTTTAGGGGTTACTGTTGGGATGGTCATTCCACTGTGTTTCGAGAAATCAATGTGGGTGCCTGTAGCTATATTGGGTGTCATGAAGGCCGGTGCGGCGTCTGTTGTCTTTGACGCTACCCTCCCAGAAGAACGCCTTCGCACCATAACCCAACAAGTCGATGCAAAGATAATGCTTGCATCGATGAAATGTCGAGATCTGGCTAGTCGACTCGACAGTTCAACCGTGGTCTGTATCAGCAAGCAACAAATTGAAGCAATTGGAGGGATGGAGAGCACACCTCTTCCAAAGGTGCAACCATCAGACAAGCTGTATGTGGTGTTCACATCGGGTAGTACGGGAACACCTAAAGGTGCTATTGTCACTCACGCAAACTTTAGCAATGCTTTTGCGCTCCAGCTGCACGCCCTTGGATTCAGGCGCACCTCACGAGTGTATGACTTTGCGTCTTATGCATTCGACATTTCTTGGTCGAATATTTTGCATACTCTTCGCGCTGGAGGCTGCCTCTGCATTCCTAGTGAGGGTGATCGTCAAAACAACATCGCGCAGTCTGTTTCTAATTTGGAAGCCAACTTTGCCAACCTAACGCCCACAGTTGCTCGGCTTTTGGATCCAGCTGAGGTTCCCACTCTGCAAACTCTGCTCCTTTCTGGAGAAGCCATGAGTGCTTCCGATGCCCACAAATGGAGGCATATCGAGACTCTGCTCAGTACATATGGACAAGCTGAGACGACTGTTAAAATGGCCGTCCAGAATGTACGTCCTGAAGAAGACGGCTATTTGGCATTAGGACGTCCCGTAGGCACCAATGCGTGGATCGTCAATCCCCACGACTACACTCAGCTGGTTCCATTCGGCTGTACTGGCGAGCTTCTGGCTGAAGGTCCTTTAGTTGGCGCCGGCTATTTCAACGATGTCAAGCGCACTACAGCCGCGTTCATTGAAGACCCTCAATGGCTACTCCATGGTGGCCCGGAAACTCCCGGCCGCCACGGCCGTCTCTACCGCACGTCCGACCTTGTGCGATACCGGGAAGACGGAAGACTCGAATTTGTTGGCCGTAAAGAAGGTTATGCTAAAATCCACGGGCAACGAATAGATCTGGGCGAAGTCGAGCATCATATTCAGCTGCTCCTAAATCGGGACGACGCAAGAGCGCAAGCTATCGCAGAAGTCACCAATGCAAGTGATGATCACAGTGCAAAACTTGTCGCATTCATTATTCCCGACGAACCACTGAACCGTAATGAAAATCAACTAATAAGCTGGGTGTCGGAGCTTACGGCAAACTTCGCTCAGGAGTTGGCAAACAGTCTGCCTTACTCCATGATTCCAGCAATCTACATCCCTCTCGAAACTATACCAATGGGGCTAACTGGAAAGAGCGACAGACGCAAGTTGCGAGAGATTGGCAGCGCTTTCAGACAATTGGAGCCGTGCAACAGCGTCTACCCGTTGGTGGTTCCTGAAGGTTTCATTGAGACAGTTTTGAGAGATGTCTGGGCTCACACATTGAATATACCGGCCGAATCTGTCTCTGTTGACAGTCTATTTGCAAGGCTTGGTGGTGACTCGATTACCGCCATGCAAGTGACATCGCGCTGCAGGGCACAGAAGATAGGAGTAAAGGTAGCGGATACTCTCCGCTTGCAGACTATCCGAAAAATTGCTCCACGTTGTACGATGCTTGAGCAGCGGCACAGCGCCGACGATGATATTGAGAATGGCGATATATGGTCGCTGTCTCCCATGCAGCAGACGATGCTTGATGCAAACCCTACGCACAACAACCATTACAATCAAAGTTTCATTCTGCGAGTTAGCAAGCCTGAAGCATTGCACGTATTTCAAAGCGCAGTATCTGCGGTTGTCAGGCGGCATGCAATGCTCCGTGTACGAATTCGGCGAGATGAGCATGACCAGTGGGGGCAGCAAGTAATGCCGTTTGACACTACCAAGATAGCCTGCGAGTTGCGCATTGTTTCTGGGATGGATGAGGTTGAGCATTTGTCCCAGCTCCGACAAAGACAACTGGACATAGCGCAAGGTCGCGTCTTTACTGTTGACATATTCGAAGATCATCAAGATGGGAGCCAAACAATTCTATTGTCGGCACATCATCTTGTTGTAGACTTGGTTTCGTGGCGCATTATTTGGTATGATCTACAAAGAGCTTTGGAGGGACTACCCCTTGAGCGACCAAGTATGTCTTTCCGAAAGTGGTGCCAGATACAGCAGCATGAAACAGAGTTCCTGCAGCCCGAGAGGCTATTGCCATTCGTTTTGAAGCCATCAAATTCAGAATACTGGGGTTTGAAGCCAGGAAACAACTTTACAAAAGACCGTCGCATACATTATTGTCGCCTTAATAAAAAAACGACGTCTCTTTTGCTTGGAGAAAGCAATGAGAGATTCCACACAGAAACGATCGATATCTTGGTCGCTATGCTACAACACAGTTTCGAAACGACATTCACTGACCGTGAGCCACCAACTATTTATCTTGAAGGTCACGGGAGAGAACAGATTATTGGAACGGAACTGGACATATCCGATACAGTTGGCTGGTTCACGACCATATACCCTCTTGAACTGAGCTTCGCAGCAGACGATGGCAGGACCACCATGGTAAAAATTGTGAAGAACATTCGCAGGCAAATACCTGGGAACGGAAGACCATATTTTGCAGCACGAAGCCAGAAACAGACGGTTGATCCACAGGTTCAGGACATTGAGATCCTTTTCAACTACCATGGTCAGTTCCAACAGTTGGAGCATGGCATTTCCAAATTCTACAAGTTGAAAAAGCCGATTCAATTGGAGCAAGCAGCGGGAAATACCCGACGAGAAGGCTTAATTGAGGTGACGGTCGACGTGACTCAAGGCGAGATGCAGCTGCAGATGGTGGTCAATCAGACATCTAAACATCAAGAGCGCCTGAAGGAATGGGCAAAAGCGTACGAAACTGCTTTGAACGACATTTCATTGGAGCTTCTTCATGCTCCGATACAAATCACGGCGAGTGATTTTCCTCTTTTGAATATATCTCCATCAGGTCTCGAAGCCCTAATCAAGGACCAGTTCGTACCAATGGGTGTAGCTATTGATGATATAGCTGATATTTACCCATGTTCTCCACTGCAAGAAGGATTACGACTTAGCAAGAGCCGCGGAGCAGCATCATATGTCAACAATCTCATCTGGTCTTGTAGCGCAAGCACAAGAGGCGCCATGGACGGAATATCAGTTCAGCGACTCGATAGAGCATGGAAAGCAACTATTAATCGTCATTCAGTATTCAGAACGATCTTCACTCAGCACCCAGAAAGCGGTCGTATAGTCCAAGTGCTCATGAAAGAAGCCACGCCGCTGCGAGTTCGACTTGTCAAGTCTGGTGGTGCTTCAACTACTGAATTTCTCAAGAATGTTGACACGCCCACTTTTGATGTGAATGTGAGTGAGTACCAAGTCACAATCTGCAGCGCAGACAACGGCGAAGTTGCTTGCAGGTTGGATATGAGCCACTCTCTGAGCGATTTGACATCTGCTACCATAATAGCCCGAGATGTAATTACAGCCTACGACACGGAAGTTTTGCCGCCTGCACCGCAGTTTAAAGACGCCATTCAAAAAATATACGAAACGCCGATGGAAGACAAGTTCAAGTATTGGACGGCCATGCTCAAAGGCATCAAACCATGTCATTTTCCTACATCTCAACTTATTGCGCCAGAGGGAGGGAAGTCACATGGATCTTTGTCAGTCTCCCTCGGAAAGTCTACTACAGTTGATGACTTTTGTAAGGCAAAGTGCATTACACGCTCTGTGTTTATGCAGACGGCTTGGGGCATGGTACTATCGCGTTGGCTCGGCATCGACCGTCCCTGCTTCGGCTACCTTGCATCAGGTCGAGACCTCCACATAGACAATATCAATGATATTGTAGGACCCTTAGTCACCATGTTAGTGGGACAGATGAACACCTCTTCAACGCTCAGTGAGACCTTTGATGCTGTGAGCCAGTACAGTACACAGAGTTTTGATTTTCAGCACGTGTCGTTAGCGGATATTCAACACCGGCTCGGTGCTGACGGGCGGGCTCTTTTCAACACGGTCATAACTGTCTATAACGCTCCCAACAAACAGCTCTCAAACGAAGGGCTGAAGCTTAAGCAGTGCGCGGGCGACGACCCGCACGAGGTGAGTGTTGACTCAATCTCAAGTGCCCGATGCGATCTAATGTGCTTTTAGTACGACCTTACGCTAGATGTGGCGCTTGCTGGTGCGTCGACAAACCTGACGATTTTTTTCAAACATGAAAGCATAGAACTACATGTAGCAGAGCTGGTAAAAGCCACACTTGAAGCTGCAATTCGATACATTTTGAAGGATTGTCATGACGACACTGTTTGTCCTCCGCTTGGCTTGCGCCAGTCCTTTTTTCTCTACGACTCGGGAACTGAAGAACAGCAAGCCGTGGCGTTTTGGAGAGATCAGTTCAAAGACTCTGTAGCGCCCGAATTTCCTAAATTGCCATATCCGACTTACAGGCCGCGTACAGACAGCCATACTGGCCATTATACAAGCGGCATCGAATGGACCACTATCCAGCCTACTACCGAGGCAGTTACACGAGCCGCTTGGGCATGGCTGCAAAGTCAGTATACAGCATCATGTGAAGTTATTTTTGGCATCATAGGTAGCGGAGAGTTGGCAACATCAACGATGGAGACCCCTGTACGAATCAGTCTGGATCCCGACATGACCATCGAGCGGTATCTCATGCAGATTACATCGCAGATGGAAAGTTTAGCCAGATTTGACAGAACAGGTTTACAGCGCATCAGAACTGTGAGCTCAGAAGCCGAGCAGTGCTCGCAATTCCAGACAGTCTTGACAGTGCACAAAAGTACAAATGATGAAGCCTTTCCGCATCCACACCGCGGACAATGCTGTACTCAAGTCAAAGGCCGTTACGAGAGGGAACCGAATAGTACTACAACTTTGGACTGTTATGCGTTGATACTGAGTTGTGTTTCTCAGACGACAGGACTACAAATCCATGCAAAATTCGACTCAAACATCATGAAGCGAGTCCAGGTCGATCGTATTCTGAGACAGTTCGATCACGTTGTTCGACAAATTATTTCTGCAACGGGCTCTCAAACAACATTGAAAGAGATTGCAACTGCTAGTACTCACGACCTGGAGGAGATTTGGGACACGAATACCACTGTTGCTGCTGCCGTGGAGGTTCCCGTTCACGACCTTATCAGTCGAACGGTAAAACAAAATTGTGACACAGTTGCTGTGTGTGCTTGGGACGGCGAACTCACGTATTTTGAGCTGGAAGACCTGTCTACACGATTGGCTATACTTCTTATCAGGCGCCATGTCGGCGTCGGCACCGTCGTGCCGTTGTGCTTCGAGAAATCTATGTGGATGCCCGTCGCTATGCTGGGTGTTATGAAAGCTGGCGGAGCGTCCGTGGCTATGGATGTTACGCAGCCCCCAGCACGACTGCGCCGCATTGTTGAACAAGTCCAGCCAATCTTGATTCTCTCGTCCTTAGAGAATGAAAGTCTTTCGTCTGAGCTCCTTGGGTTCCCAGTACAGACCTTAGGGTCTGAAACATTTCTAAACAACGACCACTGTGGCGAGTCTGACCTTCCAAATGTACGAGCGGACGATGTTTTTCATATTGTTTTCACATCAGGCAGTACAGGAGAGCCCAAGGGCACAATAATCACACATCGGAATTTCAGCACTGCGTTGGAAGCTCAAAGGGTTGCATTGCACATCTCTTCCACTTCAAGGGTGTTTGATTTTGTTTCTTATGCCTTTGACTTTGCCTGGACTAGCTCAATTGCACCGCTGTATGCAGGTGGCTGTCTGTGCATTCCTTCTGAGACAGAGCGCAAAAATGACATCGAAGGTTCAATGAAACGCTTCAATGTCAATTTCGCTTTTTTTACTCCTTCTCTTGCGCGTAATCTATCACAACATATAGAATACGTACCAGAGACTATCATTCTTGGCGGCGAGGCTACAAGGAATGGAGATGGCTTATTGTTCAAACAAAAAGCCAGATTGATTAGTATATATGGACCTTCGGAATGTACAGTCATGGCCATGCGTACTTCCGATCTCAGAAAAGATCCTCATCAAGATAATGCACTTGGTTTTCGAGTTTTGACAAATCAATGGGTCCTGCAAATCGGCAGCACGGATTGCTTGGCAGCTATTGGCGCTGTCGGTGAACTGTGGCTTGAAGGTCCATTACTGGGTAACGGGTATCTCGGAAATCCTGAGAAAACTTTAGGCGCGTTCTTCGATGATGCTTCGTGGATAATGAAAGGTGGAGGTGGTCGTCCAGGTCGCCCAGCCCGAGTGTATAGAACTGGTGACCTCGTACGTTACCGCGCAGACGGGGGACTTGAATTCTGTGGGCGCAAAGACAACCAAGTGAAAATCCGAGGCCAGCGTGTCGAATTGGGTGAGGTGGAACACTATGTTATGAAACACCTGACGTCGGTTGGCGACATCTCTGAAGTCGTTGCCGAGGTTGTGATCCCGAAGGATAGTGTGCGATCAATACTTGTCGTATTTATGGTCCCAATTAGAGCTCAGGCCATGTCAGAAGACCAATTGAAAAGGTGGGTTTCTGAGCTCACAAGCGGAATCCATGACCGACTTATGAAAACCGTCCCCATTTACATGGTTCCAACAATCTACATACCAGTCAGGACATTACCTACAACAGCAACTGGCAAAATTTATCGTTTCAAACTGAGACAGTTCGCTGCATCGATGACATTGGACCAGTTATCTGCTTATTCGCAGTTGCGCAGCTCCAAACGTCCTACACGTACGCCCGAGGAGAAACAGTTGCAAGAGCTATGGGCGATAGTGTTGGATGTCGACAAGAATAGTATCGGCGCTGACGATAACTTTCTACGTGTCGGAGGCGACTCAATCGCGGCAATGAGACTAGTTGCCTGCGCAACACGAGCCGGCATAGCTTTGAATGTAGCTGATGCCCTAAAATGGCCAATACTCAGCGATCTCGCGCTCCAAATCAAGCGGGTGAATGGTCATTCTGAGCCCAGGTTTCACCAGGTTCCCCCTTTCGCTTTGCTTCCCCAAAGCATGGATACAGAGTTTGCGAAGCAACAGAGCGCAATACAAACAAATGTCAGTGTCGCAGACATAGTTGACATCTTTCCATGTACACCCCTACAGGAAGGACTGCTAGCCTTGACTGCACAGAATACTACCGCCTATGTATCCCGAACAGATTTCAAGTTACCATCAACTGTCATTCCTCATCGATTAGAACAAGCGTGGATGCAGGTGGTCAGATCCACGCAAATCTTTCGCATGAGAATTGTCAGCTTGCCAGGCCACGGATTGATGAATGTGGTACTATCGCCTGAATCAATTGCATCGAATGCACAATTCATAGAAAGGGACGCAAGCATGGGTCTTGGCACGCCACTCCACAGAGCTGCGTTTGTGAAAGATGAGAACCTGGGGCAGTGGCATTTTATCCTGACAATGCATCATGTACTGTATGACGGATGGTCAAAGCCAATGATACTACGTACTTTGGAAAAGGCATATGAGGGCACTGTGTGTCTCGAGCTGCCACCACTTCAACGTTTCATCGAGTATACACAAAGTATAGATACTACACAAGCAAAAGTGTTCTGGCAGGCGCAGTTTGAAGGTTGTGAGGCAGCACAGTTCCCTGCACTTCCAACTCCAGGGTACACGCCGAGAGCAAACGCCAAAGCAACGCATTACCTGAAGGGCATAAAACTAAATGGGCACAACCATACTTCAACGACAATGATTCGTGCTGCATGGACCCTAGTACAGGCGACGTACACTGGTATTTGCGAGGCAGTTTTTGGCGCAGTTGTGAGCGGCCGTCAATCGCCGGTGGCTGATATTGAGCGTATCGAAGGTCCTACCATCGCCACTGTACCAGTACGCATATCGTTCAGTTATGAGATGAGCGTCAATACGCTCCTTGACCAAATTCAGACTCAGATCTGTGATATGATTCCATTCGAACAGACAGGTTTGCAGACTATTCGGCGCATCAGCAACGATGCAAAGCATTGTTGTGACTTCCAAACTCTTTTATCTGTCCAGCCGAAGACAGAAGCGACTGTCTTAGAGAACGCCAGTATTTTCAGTGACTATTTTATCGATGGTGGTGCTGACGGGAATGACCAGCATGACGCGTTCAATACGTACGCTTTGTTGGTTGAGTGCACAGCTGAAGATGATGGCGTTCGTGTCGATATAAGCTATGATACGGCTGTTGTCGATTGTGCTGAAGCACAAAGGCAACTACAGCACTTTGAACAGTTTTTGCGTCAACTCACTATTCCCGATGCCACAATGGCCAAGCTCAGCAGCCTCAATACCATCAGCACGCAGGACTTGCAAAGTATTTGGGAATGGAATAAAACAGAATATGACGAAGTTTACGCTTGCGTTCATGATGCAATCTCCGACAGAGCATGTCAACAGCCTGAAAAGCCTGCTGTTTGCGCATGGGATGGCGAATTAACGTACAAGCAGCTCGATGAATTGTCCACGCGACTGGCCCATCAACTAGTTGATGCTGGCTTTGGTGGCAGAAATTCCATCATACCAATTTGTATGGAGAAGTCCATGTGGGTTCCACTTACAATACTCGGTATAATGAAGGCTGGCGCTGCAAGTGTGCTGCTTGACGTAACCCTGCCTCAGGAACGTTTGGACAAGATCGCAAAGCAAGTTTCAGCTAACGTGGTTCTCACATCGAACGAAAGTTCCGTTCTTGCAAAGAAGCTAAGCAGTGCAATTATGATCGTGAACAACGATAGCTTGCGAACTTCATCATCATTGCAAACTCATCTGCCCACTGTCACACCTTCTGACAGGCTGTATGTTGTCTTCACGTCGGGAACCACTGGCTTGCCGAAAGGTATTGTGATCACACATGCCAACTTTAGCAGTGCATTCAAATACCAGCGAGAGATCCTTGGATTCAGATCTACGTCACGCGTTTTTGACTATGCGTCTTACGCATTTGATGTAGTGTGGTCTAACGCCCTGCACACCTTTTATATTGGCGGCTGCCTTTGTATACCACACGAGAGTGATCGACACAACAATATCACGGCCTCCATGCGGAAGCTCAAGGTCAATTTTGCTGACCTCACCCCAACTGTTGGTCGCCTTTTGGATCCGGCCGAGCTTCCTGACTTGGAGACTTTGCTTCTGTCTGGAGAGTTTGTGAGTGCTGCTGACGCCCGAAAATGGCAAAGGGTACCGTTTTTGTTCAATACCTATGGCCCCGCTGAGACAACAGTAAAAACAACCTTAAGCGTCATCGACCGGTATAGCGAAGGCGACCCAAACATTGGACGTGGCATCGGTGGGAACATTTGGATAACCAGCTTGACAGACTGCAACAACCTAGTCCCTATCGGGTGCGTTGGCGAATTGCTCTTCGACGGACCACTGATTGCAGAAGGCTATTTGAACAATCCGAAAAAGACACAGGCCTCGTTTATTAAGGACCCACGGTGGTTGGTGCGCGGAGCGCCAGGCATTCCTGGACGAAGCGGTAGATTATACCGTACAGGAGACGTCGGAAAGTACAATTCAGACGGGCAATTGGTGTTTCTAGGGCGAGTTGACGATCAGGTGAAGCTTCGCGGGCAGCGCATTGAGCTGGGGGAAATTGAGTATCACCTAGATCGTCTCCTCAAAGCCAACGTCCCGCATGAGGATTTCCGAGTCGTCGCAGATGTCTTGAAGCTCAAGGGCCAGAGCGACAAAACGCTTGTGGCATTTATAGCGCCAGCTGGCTCGACTGTCATTGCTGAGGATGCGTGCGAATCACGAGTACGGGCAATCACAAGTGGTCTCAATAGCAAGCTCGCTAGACTGGTCCCATCGTCTATGATTCCAGCAGGATACATAAGCATTTCGACCATTCCAACTAGCCAAACAGGTAAAACGGATCGCCGTCGGCTTCGTCAATACGGTGGATTGTTTTCTCTGCAGCAAATCAGTGCCCTTGAAGATTATGTCACGACGGTAGTCAGTCCGACAAACCCAATCGAAGTTTGTCTGCGCGATGCATGGGCTCAGGTTCTTAATATCGATTCTTTGAGGATTTCGATTGATGCTCATTTTGCTAATCTCGGCGGCGACTCTATTTCAGCCATGCAGATTATGTCTCGCTGCCGTGCTCACAATATCCGAGTTATGGCCAAGGACATTCTATATCTGCAAACAATACGATGCATTGCGCCGTATTGCGAAGTTGTGGATATTGTAAGAACTCTTGCGAACGATCAACTTGAGGGCAATGATGTGGCGCCGAATAGCGCATGGATGCTATCGCCAATCCAAGCCATGAGCCTGCGTGAAAATGTCGAAGAGCCAAGTTTCAACAATCAGAGCTTTTTGTTTAGGATGCAGGTCCAGACATCGATTGGCGATATAGTCACTGCAGTGCACGACATTGTTAAGTTACACCCAATGCTGCGGGCGCGCTTCAGATGTCGGCCAGGTGGAGCGTGGGAGCAATATGTCGTCCCATACAGTTCTGACTCTGTACTCTTCAAGTATCATGGGGCTGTAGGAACATCGGAGATGCACAGGCGTGCGCAATCAAGACAAAGTACACTCGATATTTTCGAAGGACCGATGTTCGCAGTTGACGTTTTCGAAGATCAAGGGGAAGGTCAAGTGACACTCTTTACGGCACATCATTTGGTGGTAGACCTCATGTCGTGGCGTATTATTTGGCATAACTTTCAGCAATCACTTGAAGGCAAAGAACTGCTGAAGCCGAAGTTAACCTTCCGTGAATGGTGCCTGAATCAATACGAAGAGGTGACAAACATGGATACTGAGCCAACTTTGCCGTTTTCTCCCGAACCAGCACAGCCTAACTATTGGGGAATGAATGGCAAAACAAACACCGTGGCACAACGAAGAGCAGTAACCGAAATCTTGAGCAAACAAATAACTTCACTTCTTCTCGGCAAAAGCAACGAGGCACTTAATACAGAGACAAAAGACATCCTCGTCGCCATGCTACATCACTCTTTCCAAGCGCAGTTCACGGATCGAGGCGCCCCTGATATTTACTTCGAAGGACACGGTCGCGAGGTTATAGGCAGTGCTGAAGCAGACGTTATTGAGACAGTCGGCTGGTTCACGACGTTCCATCCAATACAATTATCACGCCAAGCCGGGAACGATCTTGTTGCGAAAATCAAGGCGACGAGGGATATACAACGGAGATTAATAGGCAGGGGGAGACCGTTTTTCGCCTGGCATTGGTACAAAAGAAAGGCTCATGTATGCTCGTCGCATGACATTGAGGTTCTGCTTAATTATACCGGTCGTTTCCAGCAACTGGAAGACACTCGATCGCTGCTTACTGCACTACGGCAACCAGTAATGCTGAGACAAGCCTCACCGAGTACACACAGGGCAGGGTTGATTGAGGTGACCGTTAGCTTGGTAGGTGATCAGATGCAGCTCGAGTTTGAGTTCAATGAGCAAATGAGAAATCAGACGGGCATAGAGCAATGGGCAAATTCTTTTAGGACACATCTAGAGCAGGCAGCGAGTCTTCTGTGCGACATGATATAGACTTCCTCGCACTCAAGTAGTAACAACTTGATTTAGTAGAAACCGGTCACGATTTGTATTCAAGGCATTCAAAGCATAGTCCTTTTCATTGTCTTCGAAGCTGGCTTAGAAACACCCACTATGACGCCCCCAGACGTCATCCGGTGCCTGACACATTATCACAAAACCCAGCGTCGGTAACTACAGCTGACCCGAACCGGAGCCTCAAAACGAACAGAGTCATCTACTTAGAAACATGGTATAATAAAAAAAGTAGGTTATTATTATAGTTAAGTAGATTATACTAATAATAATATAATAGATTATTTTAAGTATAATACTGTACAGTATTATATAATACTACTAGGAATGTTATTTTTGGATTCATTCTTTTCTTCTACTGTAAGAAGGGAGAAAACTATAAGTACTCCGCTAAAAGCAGGTCTTATCGCTAGCCAGTTCGGTACAGGAAAGCCCTTCGCAATTCCGCCCGTTGCTCAATCTGCCGGAGCAAGGCATTGCGTGTTCCGCGAAGGTATCCGGCATTCCTCTCGTCCGTCAGCCACGATCCTCCATACTTCCCTACGTTCGGGTCGTTATGTAGCATCCGCGTCGAAGGTACGTCCCTGGCGCCGACGAGGAGCTTATCGTAGAGTATAACGCGGGCCCTCCTACACACCCATACGACAAGCTGTGGTACATGGTCCATCAACAGCTGCTTCACTTGCAAATCCATCTGCCGACCGTCGAGTGACCGTCGCGCCTGGTTATTGCTGATGGCCGTTCCCAGGTACAGTCGCCACTGCAAGATAGGGCCAAACGCCGTCTCACCTCTCTGGTGCATGAACTTCCTTCATACTTTCTTTAGCGCTGCCGGCACTTGGTCCTCGTATTTGCCCTTTTTGTAGAAACATGTGGCTTCGAAAATCATATGCTGGGCCACCCACACTAGTATGGACAGACGGCTCGTGTAGTTGCCGGGCTTAACCCACGCGCCGAACCGGCGCTTCGGGTTCCGTAGAGCCCCGTCATTTGCTTCTGGCTCATTGTCTGCATCAGCATGCCTGCCCTTAGGGCTGTTCTTCGTCCGCTTCCGCTCACGGCCAAAGCCGTTCGTTGGCTTCTTCCGGCTCAGCATCGCGCAGAAGCTGATCACTGGCGACCGCAAAGGCACGCCGCCAACCTCGTGACAAATGAGGCCGATATAGAACCGACGGATCGGACAGTCTCGAGTCGCAGTGGCCTTGTGGTTTCTGTTTCTGAGACCTTGTCCACCCCTAGCGCCACCGCTGGGGGGCTGCTTACCCGTCTTGCAGAGTCTTCCTCCCGTAAGGCACGGAATATCTCTTTCATCGCCTGATGCTGCTCGTCTGTCGGTTTGATGATGTCTCGAGGCACCTTGCCGTCACTGTGCGGCCCTTCTCGGTCATCGCCCTCCCGCGGCCTGGTGAAGTGACCGCCCTCGCGGTATACCACCCTATAGTAATACACTAGTAGCTGTTTCATCGTCCTAAGGTAGTCTGCTAGCGATGACGGGTTTTTGAAGCAACGGAAGGCCCTGTCCTTGACCTTTTTACCGACCCCCCAAGCGAAGTCGCTCAGTATCTGCGCGCGCTGTTGCGTCATCTTCCGGGTCGGTGACCAATTTGACACCAGTGCGTACGCGCTTGTAAACAAGGCCTCTACTGCAGCCAGTATGCGCCGAATATCGCCGTTTTCGTCCTGTTCATCTTCCCGATCGTCTTCCTGATCCTCCTCGCCGACGCCGTTTCCGTCGTCGTCGTTGCTATTGTTGCGGCTATGGCCGATTCTATAGTGCTTGCTATCTTTCTCCTTTACTCCGTATGGTTGGGTAGGAAACAGACTGATTTCCCTTTTGGGCAATTGGAACGAGGACCAGATCTCCGTGTCTTTTAGCCCGCGAGGTGGGTGGCAAACCCCGTGTGGATCAGCCACCGGTCCCGGAGATCCGGCTTCATATTTTTGCCTCCGTGCAACAAAGATCTTGCTCTCCTGCGTGG
>NIWZ02000167.1:0-18690 GCA_002242745.2 Lecanicillium sp. LEC01 | reverse complement strand
GAGGAGATCAAAACTCACTATAAGAAAGGGCGCATCTTGTCGATCTGGTAGATAAAGTGGTGGCACACAGATATGTCACTGATGCTTACTGGTAAGGCTATTATTATTGAGCTCCTAGTGTCCTACCGAGAGCCAAGAACCTTCTCGATTTACCTGCCGCTGCATGGTAAGCAGAGGAAGCTTAGTATGGAGTCTCACCTATGACTGCCAACAAAATGTACTGTCACTTTACCTTCTCGCCTTGTCTGAATAACCACCACCATGAGACATTTGAAGGAGGGCGCTTTTGCATGGGTAACGCTTCTCCTCAGTCACCACCCCAAGGCAGTTTCGGCTGCCGTCTCGCACCTCTCTACGAGGACTGGTTTGGTGCCGGCATTGATGATAGCTGCCCGGATACATCGGATGGATTCGGTGACGGCCTGATCATTGTGCCACTGAAGCCTTCATTCATGCCCCCTCAGGCACAATGCCCATTAAGTCTTACCCCAAGGTAGCTTGCCCATCTCGATCTTCAATTGTTCCCTCGGAATCATCCAAAAGCTCTACTTCCGAGAATCGGATTAACTCCAGCGGCTGCCGCACCGAAGGAATTAGGCGAAAGGTAAGGAAGTGAACTTTCATTCAGACAATAGGATCCTTTGCCAGTCGAGGCACAGATGGTGCAGAAGTAGGAGAATTCCCGGGCATGTCACGCACAGTAGAAGTTGACGAGAGACCCCCCGCAACAAAGGTTGCAAGCGGACGGCTGCCAGTCCTTACTTATCCGTTTTGTTATTTCGATTTTTATATCCATAGGACGGGAAATGCATCACATTCTTTTTAGGGCGGTTGCAAAAGAAGACAAGTGGATGGATTCTTGTAGCTGATAACACAGCCCGCTGAGTGCGCTCCACCTTTGCGATTGGTTATATTCTGGCTTGTCCAGACTCCAGACCGGTAGACTGTACCCGCGGTGCTTCAACAAAGCTTACAAGCTCCTGCAGGCCACTCTTCCTCATTGTGGAGATTTGATCGTCGTCCAGTGTCTCTAAAAGGAGCTGCCTCTCCGGTAGTGTTTTATGCTCTGCGAAATACGATACAAGATATGTGAGGTCCTTTAGATCCTCCTTCAAATTCGGGTACCTTGCAGAAATACTCGTGAAAAGTCTCTCCTCGTCATGTTCACCAAGTCTCCGGGCGCTATTTTTGTTAGCCAGTTGTGGGCTTCCTGCTCGCCGGACATGGACTCACTGCTCGTTCCGAAACGCCTCTGGCAAGAGGGGAAACACGCCACTGCCACAATTATCTGCAAGATGCAGCCAAAACTTGTATTTGTGCACCTCACTCTTCCATTTCTTCTGCATTGCGTCGCGCTTGGCCCCTGTTGTCAAGTGCCTCAAGCTCCGCACATACTTTGGGCAGAGTTCTGAGACAAATTCTACAGCGAGCGAATACCTTCGTTTCCCTTTTTTATTCTTGGCATGCTCGTAGAGCTGCGCGATATACATACAATGATACCTCTCGAGAACCAGCACGAAATGAGTATCGTGTAGGCTGCCGAAGTGCTTCTGGATGCCCTTGAGACTTCTAGTAACATCTTCTTCGCTCTGTAATTCGGGTCGCCGCAGTGGGTCCTGCTTTCCATCGCTTGTTCGGCTCCTTTCGTGGGTTAAGGAGATCTTCAATTCTTGTAGTATCTCAGTGGAGCCTAGTTCCTGGGGTACATTGTCAGCAGCGGCTTCAGCTCGCCTCTTGCCCTTGCTGCGGTCGCCGCTGGTCTCCGTGCTTCCGACGCCTCTGTGCTGAGTAGCTCTACGCTTTCTCCGAGCTGCGGGTGGTTCTTGACAATTCTCCAGTTCAGCATTGGTGGACAGACTCGTCCCCGGAGCGGGATCGGTTTGGGGATCTGGGGCCTCTGCGGACGGCGTAGGTAGGCCGGAGCGTTCTTCAAGCGGACATGTCCGCTGGAGAAGTGGCGCGTAACTGCTGTTGGGCGCAAAGTATGCTGCGACCTCGTGGCCGCCGCGCCGAGCAAGGAGCTGAAGGCGCTGCAGGCTAATGGGTTAGTATGGATGGGCAGGGGCGAGGAGGTGACCCACCCACCTCGTAGATACTAAGGCCCTGCGCATACTCATCCTCATCCATGCTCGAGGTGAGGACGATAGTGTTTTTTGAGATGTAACTTGGTTGAGAATTTCTTCCGGTGAAATAATGATATGGCAGAGGAGAGCCAAAAAGCAAGGCATTTCCGGATGATGGAGAGCAAGTGCCTGCGCTATGAGCTGCCACAGAAACGTGTTTGATGCCAAGGTGTTCAATCAGGGCAAAGTGTATCTCTGCGTCAAGCAAGCAATAGGGCGGCGAAAGCACGACTTTTACGAAACGTCCGAAGAGCCAGAAATGGGCGCTTTAGCACTCGAAAGCGACACTTGCCCAGTCGGGTGCTAGTGCGGGTGCCAGGACCTGCGGCGGAGCGCCACGTCTACATCAGGTGTATTATATTTTCCACTTGGCCCACTGGCTCAACCGCGTACCCTGAGCTAGACCGTTGTGCCTGAGGGTACCTTGTTGGCTTGCAAAGTCTCAGTGGTACTACCGGTATACTGTACTGTACGTCGTCTACCGGTAGGGAACAAACAGTACGGAGACTACTCAATCTTGGCCCCGCGCCACCGCAACCGAGTGCATTGGGGAGAAGGCTTGCATAGTTCGCCGCCCGTCTGCGAATCGCACAGTTCTATTTCATGCTTTGGGGCATGCATTTATTACACTACTAGTACGTCCACCATACTGCAAAAATGGGGAAAGGCACCTGCCGTCGGCGGCGGAGGAGTCCTGGATTGATGTTGGGGGAATGCCGGGCAAAAGTTACAATAGTATACGAGTAGTATGTAAAAGTTTGGAGTGTGAGTTCGTGGGCGTGGATACACACCCTGCCACACGCCCCTGGGTGTGTAGACCTGTTTATGAACACCACAAGGGTTCAGAGCAGCACCAGATTGGTGCCATGCTCACCAGGAAGCAGCGACGAATATTGCCGTACTAATTTGAAGGTAGCTTTACAACCACGCTTAATCCCTGACAGCAATGGTCTAATTCACCAATACCGTGCGACAATTGGTAGGAGAAGCATCATAGTGCTCTTCATACGAGCAAATGGGCGTGACTTGGAAGTGTAAGCTCATGGGCGTGACGGCACACCCTTCCGCACGCCCTCGGTGTGTGGACCGGCTCTCTGCATATTACACTTGCCTCGAGGCCTTCGATGGACCAGAGAGGCTACCAAGAGTCTAGAAATGCTATGCTCACCAAAAAGCAGCACCGCATATTTGCCCCTACTACTTTAAAGGCTCTTTTAAAACTCCGCTCGACTTCGCCAATGCGGTGATAACTGCGAATTCTTGATCTGACACTACGTCGAGTGTCCAACTATCTATACGCTCGTCTGACACCGCCAGGTGAGATTTGACTATCCTTGATCATAGTTTCCTCCCGATGAAGGTAGCTAGAGCAAGACTTGGTGGCAAGAGTCATTCACAATGGATGGGATCAGTTCTGACACGGCTTCCGTCATAACGGCTACACCTGACCAGCCGGTCGCAGTCTACGTGCTGCAGCAGATACAGGAGCATGTTGTGAGAGCCGCATCCGAGCTTGGCGAGATAACGTCTCCAGAAACCCGGCACAAAGATAAGGTCGCGTTGGTAGATGCGCTCATAGACCAATCGTTCAAACGTCTTCGCGAAGGACAGGCAAGCGACAATAAGGCCATCGAAGACGAAATTGTACAATATGCTGGAGAGCGAAAGATCCTCGAAACGCAAGGTCTCAAAGACGCCGAAAACGAATATGGGGATCAGATTGCGTCACTTTTACAAGCGTTATCAGAACGATTAGTTATAACAATTGGCCCGGCCATTGTCGAGCGGCTGCTGCAAAAAGTCGTTTCCGAAAACCCAGACCATTATCTTCGGGATGACCCGCCCGAATTCACCGACCAGGTTAACGCCCATCTAGAATCCGCACGGGTAAGCGCTGATTGCTATCTGGAAAACGAGGTAAAATCACCCTCTCTACCTTGGTATGTCGGTACTAACACATTAGCCAAGGAAAGTTCGGCAATAGGCGAGTCGGAGCCTGAAAGTGACACCGAATATTGCTCATCGAGCGACATGGAACGAAACTCCGCTGACAAACGCCCACTCAATAGGCCCGACAATATGCTGCAAAGACCGAGTAAGAGGTGCAAGGCATCTGACACCAGAATGAGTTCTAGTCACGAGCAATGTGAAGTATCTTACCCCGAACATGAACACCCTGACCCAAGCAACGGCGGTTCCGAGTTAGTTACTCTGCCATCAAGAAGAAATCCAAAGACCGCTCTAGAAGATCAGGTTTCTACGAGTAATTCTGTCGCGCTCCTGTTTGTCGATGCCGACAACTTTGCTATTGGAGTGCTAAAACAAGTTTACCCGGGCGGTAATGAACGTATTGACGCTATTTTGTCACAGCATATCAAGCGGCCTGTCAGAATACGTCGAGCTCGTCGCTTCAAAAAGGCTCATCTTCACGCTATATGCAACCAACCGGACATGGAAGGTGTCAAGCTCGTTTCGTGCATGATCCAAGCTGCTGGTGAAGTTATGGATCGGCGTTGCCAGTATTGCAAGAAGAACCAAGGGGCTTTTGAGGATTGTATCATGCTTGATGATGATCTCTTCCAACGATGTGGTAACTGCGAATGGAGTCGTCAACGCTGTGTCCCTTATGCGAAACCGGTGCCTCCAGTGTCCTCAGAAGAGCACGTGCAAAGATACCGAACAAGCCATCTTCCATTCAGGGATTCCGCAAGGACGAGCCCACAGGACCAGCCACCCGCGGCCATACCTCAGCCTCCAAATCCTGCTGTTAGGGTTAGGGCGTTTAATGATCCTAAGCCTGTTTCCACTCGCCCTAATTGGCTCTGTCAGACTGGTGCCATGGACGCTGCACCTCACACAGCACGGCAGGAGGCTCTCGCCACACACAATACAGTGGAATCTAGCTACGATCGTAACGATTGTTACGCCGAAGATTTCTCTGATGCAGACTCCTACAATGGTGTTGCAGTCACTCGGAATGACTGGAAGATTCACCAAATCAAGACGCGGCTATTCACAAGCGCTGAATCTCTCACGCAATACTGGAGCTGGGCAAAGGAAGACCAGTGCCTCAAATATGTGGTGCTAAAAGGCAGCACACCTGTGCAATGGGAATTCTCACGTGAGCCTGTTAACTTCGACGTTAACCTGAACGAAGTTGCAGAAGTAAGAGGTAGTGTGAAATCTTTGCGAGTGTATCTGCGTATTAGGGAGGGTGCATCCGTCTCAAGGCAAGGTGAGACCCCTCGGGGAGACGTCATGGTGGTCTTCAGGAGGGAAAGAACCACGCGACGTTTTCTGAAATTCTGTCGTGATCGAATCATGGTCGTTATTGAGGAAGAGCCGTAAGCACATTCTCATTATTTTTTCATAGTAGCGTGGCTAACACTTTTCATGCAGACCAGTGATGGTTCGCATGTGACGTAACATGGAATCCGCATTCCTTTTGTCGGGTGGGAATAACTAGCTCACTGGCGCGGAACGGAAAGCGTTGATCCCATATGATGATAATTAAGGATAGAGTTACAAGTAGGAAGCCTACGAGCCTAGGACGCCACCTGCCCCTTCACGTTTGTTGGTAGCACGACAAGTCAATTCCAGTGCTAGAGAGCGATGTAGCTGCTTCACACTCAATCAAATAGTGCTATCTTAGCATAATTAATACGCATATTAACCTAGTGAAAGCTGAACTTTCCACGGCCCAAAAAGACATTATACGTACCTCCACCAACCACGACTAGAAACACTGCAGCTAGTATATTCTTATCATACAGTTCTTAGAGAAAATGAGTATTTATCTTAGAAAACACAAGTGTCGTGCGCGTAGCTATTAATACTACCATAAAACTGTATATTTGCAAAAATGTTTCATATGCAATTTCTATATGTAGTACCTCCTCTTCACGCTGTCACTACCAGTTATTTTGGCTCTCTTAACAAGGTATACGTGAGAGGGTACCGCTATCTCTCGAATAAGCTTTCACGCCATAAAGCGCGCTACGTCGTGTTCATGCAACTTAATCAAGAGTGCTGTAGCCTAACCCACCTTCAATAATCGACGGCCAAATGCTACCAAACAATACACCGCAGCCACATGCAGCGCTACCTCTTGGATTAAAATAGACGCCGAGTGACACAGTGGCACAGACAGCAAAAATTAGGCACCATAATACAAAGTGTGGCTCAGGCTTTGTGCGACGTCACACCCCGCTGCAGTTCTACCTTAAGTGAGGGCATTGCATTTGGACTTGGATGTCTCAGTCTCTTCGGTTCAGAGTCAAATACTACGTGGACAAATCCGCAAACATGGGCGAGGAAGACAGCCTTGCAGATGCTGTTAACAGAAGAAATCGCGGCTACGACAAGTCTGAACTTCAAACATTAACGCAGAAAAGTGAAAGCCAAATTGCTTACTGCCGAGCTGTTGCTGTTGCGAAACAATCTGCACGGGAAATATTTTCGGTTGGTATTTTGGAACTTTGGCGAAGTTTGCTCAAGGAGCGGTCCAGGCCGCGCAACAGGGCGGAAAGCCGCCTTATGGAGTCCCGCAGTATCGAGGCGCAAACAAACAAACTTTTATCAAACACATTCGCCATTTCCAATACTATTTTAAGCATCTGCATTCGAAAAGTCACTTGAAGGTCATGGTCAGCAGAGGCGAACATGTGCTAACCGCAGACCATTACGCTCAGTGTAAGCACGCGAATGCTAGGCACCAAAGCGTCGAGGGCTCGCTTTACGTTTTCTTTACAGAGGTTTGGTTCCCTGACTGGGTAGAAAAATTGGTTGGTCAGTCTGAGGCGAAGGTACACAGAGCTAAACAATCCAAATGGAGGGATAAACTGGTAATTGCAGGGCACTGGCAGAAGCTTAGTGACAAATACGGGGGAGGGATCCTATCCATTCTTCCCGCTCGACTCAAGGATGGAAAGTAAGTGATAAACCGTACTAGATTTGGCGAACTACTCTCCGCTGATAAAACTATTACAGCATGAAAAAACTTAAGGACTTGGATGTAGAAGCGCTGTTGGGGTTGATTGATCAAGAATATCCGAGCTTAAAAGAAACGCTGAAGGATCTCTCGGAGTTGACTTCGCATCTTCTTACTTATGGAGAGATACCACGCCGGCGTCTTTTGATGGAGATGCTAGACGAGAAAGAGATGCTGAAAATACTACCAGACAATCCCAAGAAGCTTCTGGGCTTCGTGGATAGTGCTCCATCCGAGCGATGGGGGTGTGGCCTCGAGGTGTGAGTTGCTTGGGCGAGAGGCCACACCCCATCCGCACGCCCCTCGGTCTTGTTGAATTTACGATGCTCTACTTGATTCTCTCAGCAGTTTCAATAAAAAGGAAACATTCATACATTAGCACCCGTAGTTAATCAAGCTACGTTTCTCTAATAGTCAGCGTCTTTTTAATTGCACACTCGCTGCCAACCTACCGTTCTATAGCCTGATCCCCAGACACCCAGCAACGGCTGCTCAGGCGGGGCGGTTGCGAGGTGTGTGTTAGCTTTGTGTCGCCTGACAGCCCTGCGCTGAAGCTAGCAAAAATCGTCTAGCCAACTGCGGGCGACCCGGACCACAATATAGTCTTCGGCGCTACCACGGTCTCTACTCTCAGCTTTCCCGCTCTTCACCAATGTCGCTCTGGTTACGTTAAATATGGCTGGCTGGATCATACCAATTGCGTGATGGCTAGTGACCGACAAACGCCAGGCATTCTACATAAACAAAACCAGTAGCGCGGCGTCCTAAACGCTGAAAGAGTGATTCACTGTACTTCGAAAACCTCTCACCAGCGTGCCTCTTCGTGAATGGTTTTCCTTCACAGGCTGGTTGTACATTTCTCTGGAAAGAGCTATAAAGAAAGTGTTATATCCTCCCATCCGCAGCAAAGTAAACCAATACTATATCATACACTGCTATACCGCAATTCCCTAGTAAAGATTACATTCCCCGAGCCAGCAGTCAAGCCGCCCCCAATCCTTCTCTCATCCTTTTCAGGACCAGAACTCGCCAAAAAATTACTTCGATACTCTACTCCAAACCGCACAATGCCCTCAGACCGTTCCACAAACCTCATAGGAATCCACGCTCGGAATCCACGCTCGGTACATGATCATTTTACCTCGGCCAACGGCAACAGGCGCCCAGTCTCTTTAATCGTCGCTCGTGTTCAGCGACAGGAGGAAAACCCTTGCTTGGCTGTGCACGCTTTGGTTTATCAGGCCTTGGTTTATCAGGCCCCTCCGTAACGAGGTTCCGCCGCCCACTCGCCTGTCTGGGGGTTCATGTAAAAACCGCAGGTCGGAATCTGCGTTACCGCACATATTTCCTTGGTCTTGGTGAGTGTCTTAGTCCGGTCCCTGGTAAGGACCTCGCTGTCCTCTGGATAGTCTGTTGCGACCTGGCTCTGGCCTTTGGCCGCTTTGATCCGGTATCTACCCTTGGTGCCGGCGTCATCCCCACCGGTGGCAACTCCAGTGTTTACAGCGTTTCCTGCGGCGCTATCGTCCTTAATACCGAGCTGATTGAAAGGAATCACATTTCCGTACATGGCAGATGTATCCTTTGCCCGGACGCTGGTGAGGTTAGGCATCACTGTGTTCCCTGTTGTTGTAGATTTCGGTGTTGTTTGCCTCCGGGCGGTGTCTGTGGAGGGAAATGTCCTGTGTGTAAGTTCAAGCGGGCCACACTGCTATATATGGAAGGGCGTGGTTGGCTTGTCAGCGGCTTAGGTAATGTGTACCGCTACCGGCTGGCGCCCCCTACATTCGCGCCCCCGTACACTCGCGCCCCCGCTTAGTCAACAGCACCCGCTGTAAATTTGGCCTATCTCATGGACTACTTCTACCTCGCAAAAGGCAGCATTTGGCGCCTCTTTTATGGCCCTGTATATGACATTTACTACAAGTAGGTGGAATCTTCTTTGGTAGCTCTTGGTTATATTGGGGGTTATCCTCTGCTTTGTCTTCAAGCCCATCTGCTGCTGCGTCTGCCGGTCCTTCGTCTGGCCTCTCCTCGTCTACGGGTATGACCTCCCGCTTATCTTTGGGCTCGTCTTCTGGCCGCCGTGTAGTTTGTAGCTCGTGGTTGTGCTGTGAAAAGCGCGCTTCTGATCGACATTCATATTCCCAATTTCCATACTTTTTTCCTTAACCAGTATCGAAAATTGGCAGCCTGCGCGCCATCGGCTGCAAGCATATACCAAGCTTTGGCGGCCACATTCCCATTTAGATCTTCGAACAATAAATCGATAGCCCTCGATGGCCGCATGGATTTGTAACAGAGAGAGAAGTTCTTCTCGTGATTCCCACCATTGAAAAGAAGGCAAAGATGGCGTATCGGGCACCATTGCGTTGAGATGTACGAGGTAGCGGTATGAAGTAGGTGAAAGGTGTATTAGAGAGTGTTGAGGATGCCTCAGTCATCCACCCTTGCACCTAAGGGGAGCATCCACGCCACCACCATTTCTTAGATAGTCAATGCAACCTCTTATCACTCAATAGAGAGGCTACGAGAGCGGAGGTGCGTTACTGGGACGTTATGCGCCGTACTGACTTACTAGACCTGAATTACAGCGGGTGCTCCGAAACTTACAGCGGGCGCTGTTGACTAAGCGGGGGGCGCGAGTGTACGGCGGCGCGAATGTAGGGGGCGCCCTACCGGCCCTCGTCTCCAGTGTGAAAGCAACTAAGCCGCCGCCCGAGCTCCAGCACTTGGGTCCCCCTAAATCGGGAAAGTACTATATATCCTGCCTTTGTATTACACGGTAGTTCAGCCTCAGCGTCCTCCCAGAATATATGAAAATTTTTCCAAGTTAGGCAGGTGGGTCGCTAACACAAAGTGCTCGTGTCGGCCAGAAGTAATGAAATTGATAGCCAATTCTATGCGAGCTCTGCGTGCAACACGGTCAAAGATTATCCTTCGTCCGAGCATGCAACGGCAAAACAAGAGAAGAAATTTCGGCGATGGCAACCCTTGCCCGGATGACATGATGCGGATACAAGTACATACCTGGAAAGGGGCCCGGTAACGGGCTATATTAAGGCGATGATACTGGGTTGCAAATCAGTCAACAGTCACTAGTTATCTTAGATTCACAGCTACCACCATCTCAATTCTATGTTGCAGATCCGTTTTATGGAGCGACTAGGCACGTGCAAATGCATCATGGATATGACGTGCTAGATATGAGAGCCTTGCGTACGCGCCACAGCAGTACAGTATCGGGGACAGATTGATTAGGTACAAGAGAAAAATTCTGTCTAGGGCATTGTCGCGTCCTCCTTATTCTTGGTCCATTTTTTTGGTCGCGAGCGAGTGGACGCACGGTCGTGACTTCCGAAGAAGTCCATGCATGAAGACACGATGATGTCGTAGAGAAGGCAAAACAGGCTAATCGGACCAAATATCGACATTGGTACTACTGAAACGGCAAAGTGGCCTACACATTACGTTAGTCAGCTCTTAGCTTCGCGCTGCTGCGCCGCTCACCGAATACGAATGGTCTCCTTGTAATGGTCACCCAGAACTCCTCCGAAACCAGCAAGTCCGCCGCCCCCTCCCATTTCCAAGGGCCCTGTAGGCGGAACTTGGTGTTAAAGTTGGTACCCAAAGCCCATATAACAAAGAGTTTGGGCGAGAAAAACCGAAGCACACTCAGAAAGCCTGGAGCGGAGTCCATGTCGAGAGCAAGCTGATAGGCGTAGCTCTCGTGGTCCACACCATAGGTAATGCGCGCCCCAGGTATCTGAGCCAGCCGATAATGCTTCTCATCCTCTGGTTTGAGCCGAGTAGGGAGCTTTTCGCCAGCTACAAGGTTTGTGATCCAGAGCTGAGCTTGCATCTCTGCCAGTGGAG
Organism: Lecanicillium sp. LEC01; assembly: GCA_002242745.2. Taxonomy (NCBI): domain Eukaryota; kingdom Fungi; phylum Ascomycota; class Sordariomycetes; order Hypocreales; family Cordycipitaceae; genus Lecanicillium; species Lecanicillium sp. LEC01. Next base: position 7,701 of record NIWZ02000167.1, on the reverse strand, counting down.
GGATGGCGCCAAGCGAGGATCGTACGAACCCTATGAACCCGACGGTGGGCTCGTCGCGCTTCCATATACGACGTACATCGGCAGTGTCTGGGGTCGGGTACGGCTCCTTACAGTCGCTTCCCTCAAAGAAGTCGAAGCTCTGCTTGTATCCGGTGCAAAGGACAACCATGTCAGGTTTAAGGCCCTGATACTTCAGCCGGTTGTACTCAGGACGGCCGTTGTCGACAAACTCGACCACTCCTTGCTGGTCAAATGTTTTGGGCCACGGGGCCAGATCAACGTGTCTTCCCTCTGGGTCTTGAACCGGCGTCTGGACGAGGGCGGACCTGAACGCGTAGAGCCAAAGCCGCGGCCCCGGCTGGTGTGGTCGATAAGGTAAGCTAATGTAGGGACATACTTTAATGGATTTGTTGAAGAAGACTACAGAAGCTCAACATGTTGGCACACATGATCGGGTACACAGCGAGAAGAAACTCACTCTTGGAGGGATGGTGCCGCTCTGGGCTGATTGCGCCAATCCACTGATCCATTCCGGCCGTCGTGCCAGAGCTTAGCCATAGCAGGCTCTTGATATAGACGTTATAATAGTCCCATAGCAACCTGTCGTTGTGCCTGAGCGTCTTATGCACATACGTCGTGTCAAACAGGTTTGCGCGGCTCACGTCGATGGGAATGCCTGGCTCCTCCGGATCTGCTTTGCGACCGAGAATCGGCAGGAGGACGGGGCCAGGATTTCTCTGGGAAACGATGACGGATAAGATACCGCTCACGGAATGAGACATTATCGAAGTATTCGCTTGCTTACCTTTGGTGCAAAGTGAAAACCGTCTCTGTGACAGAAAATGACACGTTCGGTTTCCTGGCGGGCTATGGCCAAGTATGAAATATCCGCACCAGTCTCGCCACAACCTACAACCATGATCGTTCTCTTGCCGCGAAATTGTTCACGGGATTTGAATTCTGATGAGTGTATTACGCAAGGAACGTTTTCCATGCCTTCGATATCAGGGATGTTGGGCTCCACGTGCAGCCCGGAGCAGACGGCGACGGCATCACAGTCCCAGCCGAGCACGCCACTGCCGGCCGTATAGGTGATTCTATGAGCACGTGAATCACCTCTAGTGACCGACAGGACTCTTGTGTTGAGCTTGATGCACGGCCATAGCTCAAAGTGATCGCAGTAGTTTTCCAGGTATGTGACATACTCCACTGCCAATAAAAAGTCGTCCTTGCTCGGGTGCCGGAAATCTGAGAACGTTGTAAACTGCTTGGATGAGACCAACTGTGGTCTGCTGTCAGCTTGGTAGTCCTGTACATGAGCCTGAGCGCAGCTCTTACCTCAGCATCCTCGTATGCTCTGGCAGCGAAAGTGCCTCCAATATTGGGCTGGTAGTCAAACAAGATGACTTCTACTGGATGGCAGCCAAGAGACTGATGAGCTTGAAGCAAATACTTTAACGTAACCAGTCCCGAGGGCCCGGCCCCAATAACAGCAACTCGCATGGCTTGGATTGGACAGACAAAAGCGTCAATTGGGTGGTCACGTACGGGGTATGCGGGTGTTAAATAGAACTACCTAGGAACTATAGGGACATGAACTCCTGCAACGCCAGTGACATATGTCCAATGCATTGTTGGCATTGAGAGAGTTTGGCACGTAGAAATTACGAGTCTGGGCTTCATTGGCACTGAAGCTGTTGGATTCGCGCTGGGTTCACGACTTACCCGAGGGGTCAATGTAGTTAATGATGGGCGAGAGCTGTACAGTACCATAGTAGCTTTCATTGCTTGATTGTCTGTTTCCTGTGGATTGCTTTCTTTGGTCAGGGCGTCTGGCGAGAAACCGTCACGCCCTGAGCGCACCGCCACACTTACCGCCAATTACATTTCGCCCCGGGTCAATCTAACAGAGGCAATTACTGGGTGCTCTGAATAGGACTTACCCGACAGGGCCGTGTGCCAAAGCTGGCTTACGTACATAGATGGTCTGAGCTGGTGGCTGCTGAGTGCGGTCTGTTCAGGCTCAAGCTATGTTTTGCGAGGAACTGTACGAGAGGAGGCTGGGGTGTGCGGGGTTACTGGCGTGGCTGGGAGGGGTGAAGGGGTGAAGGCTTAAAGAATGCCTGCGGCACACCGAGGTGGAATTAAGATGAGTGGCTGCACCCGTCGAGATTCATCTCCGCTGGGGTGTGCATACTCTTCGCTCTACCCTAGGCAATGCCCCTTCTAGTCGCGCATTGCTTTGCAAAGACCGAATCGGCCAAAATGCTATGCTAACCAAGGCCTAAATTAAACATAACAAAGTGAAGCGAGCCGCGTTGATAAAAAAACATTTTGCTGCTTGGTATTGAACCAAAATGGCGGCGACGGATCTTGCAACAAAAGAGGACCCGAGCACCTTCCTGCTCTCCGTACGAGCGACGGGTGTAGCTTCGACGTTATGTATGGCGGATCTAACTGCCAGCGTCATTTTCAATGCAAATTTACCGCCAATTTTTATCAGGTCTGCAAAGTGATCCTCGCACACCCTCGTGATGCTTACTCGTCTACACGGGGTGTAGCCATCCCTTGGGAGTGTCATTATACTTCTTGCGGGGCGAATAGGGTGGCACACCGAGCCAACTGGGCGTGAGGACACACCCATCAACACGCCTCTAGGTAAATTGATCTATGCACGCCTTTACCTCAGCGGAGCATAAAAGGCACCCAGCGTGGTCCTATGGAAGGAAGAAAAGTGCCCCTACTAACTTGAGATACGTTTTACAATCACGTTAAGCCATGGCAGCAATGCGCTGATTCGCGAATACTGCGACAATTCAGAGTTCTTCAATCGACATCATTGCATCCGACATAACGTCGATCTCATTCCGAGTCATTCGACAACTTATGCGATAGTTTGGCCGACGCTCCTTGAGGAATTTTGAGATTCTACCGATCCCTCCTCATCATTCTCATTAGCACTGGTGAGAGCGAGTTGTGTTAGTAGAAAATTACCACGATGAATGGGATCAATTCTAGCGCGACTTCCGTCACGGCTACGTCTGACCGGCTGCCCGCACTGCTAGTGCTGCAGCAGATAAACGAGCATGTTATGAGGGCCACAGCCAAGTGTGACGAGATAAAACCCCCAGAAACCAGGCACAAAGAGAAAATCGAGCGGTTAGATGCGCTTTTGGACGAACGTTTCAATCGCCTTCGCAAACAATCAAGCGACTATAAGGCTATCGAACATGAGGTAATGCAATACGCTGGCGAGCGAAAAATTCTCGAGTTGAATGGCCTCAGCGACGCCAAAAAAGAATATGAGGTTCAGACTGCATCAGTCTTAGAATCGTTATCGGATCGATTAATCGTAATAATAGGCCCAGCTGTCGTTAAACGTTTGCTGCAAACGATTGCACCTGAAAACTTACAGGAATATCTTCCTGCCAGCCTCCTCGACTTTACTGAGCAATTTACCGTTCATCCAGACTCCGTGCGGCTCAGTTCTGATTTCGGTCCAGACAATGCGGTAAGTCAACGTCACTGGCTTGGAGTGCCGGAACTAACATAGTAGCTCAGGAAAATCCGGCAATAGGCGTATCAGAATCCGGACATAACTCAGGAAGTTGCCCTGCGCGCGAATCGGAGCCCAGGGTGCTAAACCCAGGGAACAAACACCCACGACACGAGCCAGACGATGCACAGCATAGACCCAAAAAACGGTGCAATGTATCTGATACTGTGGTCAGCTCCACTCAAGCGCAAAATGATGTGGCTGACCACGAACATGAATACGCCGCCACCAGCAACGACGCTTCCGAGTCACCTATCTCGCCGTCGACGAGTAATCCGAGAGTTACTCATGAAGATCAGGATTCTATGAACAATTCTGTCTCTCTCTATTTTGTCGATGCCGATCACCGTCCGATCGGAATGTTAAAACAAGCTTTCCCGTGGGGTAACCAACGCGTTGATAGCATTTTGCTTGAGCATATCAAGAGACCGGTCAGGATACGTCGAGGGCGCCGCTTCAACAGGGCTCATCTTCACGCCATCTCCGGCCAATCTGGCATGAAAGGTGTCAAGCTCGTTTCGTGTATGATCCAAGCCACTGGTGAAGTGAATGATCAACGTTGCCAGTATTGCAAAAAGAACCAGGGAGCTTTTGAAGACTGCATCACGCTGGATAATGACCTCTTTCCACGCTGTGGTAACTGTGAATGGGGTCGTCAACGCTGTGTCCCGAGGGTGGAGCTTGTACGTTCTGCGTGCAATAAAAAACAGGTGGGAAAGCAAATGATCCAGCTTCCATCGAGGCCTTCAGTAAATGCGAGACCGCAGGATGCACCATCCACAACCCTGATTCGGCTTCCCAACTCGGCTTCTACGGAGACAGCTTTCGTTGACCTTACAGCCGTTTCCAACCAACGTCACGGGCTCTACCAAACTGACATTGAGGCATTTGCATCTCGCGAGGCACCAAGGGAGACTCAGGCTACACAGTACACAGCACAGAGAAATACTGAATCCTTCGCTGCTGGCAACGCCTGCTACGCTGAGGACTTTTCTGACACAGACTCGTACAGCGGTGCCTCACTGACTTGGAGTGACTGGAGGATCCATCAAATCAAGACACGGCTTTTTACAAGTACCGAACGGTTCACGCAATACTGGAGCTGGGCTGAGGAAGAACGCTGCCTCAAGTATGGGGTGCTACACGGCATAAACCCTGTGCAATGGGAGTTTTCAAGTGAGCCGGCTAACTTTGACGTCAACTTGAATGAGGTTGAAGAAGTCAGAGGTAGCGTGAAATCTTTGCGCGTGTGTCTGGTCATGAAAAAGGGCTCGCCTGTCTCGAAGCAAGATGAAGCGCCGAGGGGCGATGTCATGGTGGTCTTTAAGAGGGAAAGAACAACGCAACGTTTTCTGCGATTCTGTCACGACCTAGCCATGGCGGTTATTGAAGAGGAGCCGTAAGCATACTTCCGTTTTTCGTTCTCTGCCGGTGAAGCTAATACCACCTCATACAGACCGGTAATGGTTGACTTGTGGCGAAACACGAAGTCCGCAACACTTTTGCCGGTTGGGGAGTGAGCGACTCTTTGGTACGGAACCTAGCAGTGGTTCCAACAATATTTATACTCACTCATTCTTATGAATATAGATTTCTTGAATGGATATGTTACAACAAGTGATAGTATTAATTGATTGACTTTAGAGTTATCTTTTACTGGGGCGGGTGCCTCATATATATCTGTTCCCAATGCCTGCCATTAAGGTTTAGCCACCGTGATACTCAACAGGATATTCATTCATACCTGGGCGACGGTAACTCCATCCGCTGCGTGTAGAATGACCCGTGCATACAACAGAAGGAAGGGAGTGAAGAAGGCGAGCGAGATCCTCACCAAAAACAAGCATCTAATATTGCCCCCTTACTACACGGCTGCTGAAAAAAAGTCGTTTCTGAGAAATCAGAGCAATATCTGCCTACAACTGTTCGAAATGCGTTTTTAGTCAGGGGCAAAATGGGGCTACTTTTGCAGATGGCGGCTAGCGCCCAACAGTGCTGGCCTGCTCCGAGTGGCCGCCCGGCACCAGCCTGTGCACTGTGCTTAGGCAACAAGCAGCAGTAGCAACAGCAGTGAAAGCTAGCGCTACGAAATTAACAAACCATTGTCTTTGCAAGTCCTTAAATGCAGACAAATGCATTGGTACTGTACCATGTCCATGATATGTACAACGCGTTGTACGGGGCGGCCCAAGCCTTGCCACAGAACCGCTAGCTACGGAATTCCTCCCGGAAGGCCGCTGGAAAAACTGGCCACTCCTCTCACGGAGCGGCATACCTATCGCTAAGGCATTGCGCCATGCCGTAAATACAGTCACCGTGCGGTTATGTTGCTACCGGGCGCCGTATGGAAGTTGTCGAGATGTCGTTGAGAGTTTGAAACGTACGTATCGAAAATTCTGAGTCGAGGTCGGGACTTGCAACTTGAGTCTATCGCAGAGCCAAGTTCAGCGTGGCGCGGCGATGCTGGTGAGGAAATGCTTAGTGTTGGAGACGTTGGGCGGCAAATTGACGGACCTTCTGTTACCCTATATAATACCTATATCCTAGCTTGTTTACAAGTTTTTTTCTCACCACCACCACCACCACCAAACGATTTTCCAGGCAAGATTCGCCAATATTGGACACACCAGTCGCAGGACACACCTTACCAGACACGACACTTACTACAGAGAATGACACACGTCCTAAACCAGTCGGGCACAGCTCATCGCTGTAAGTTGGTGACCAGGGACGTATGGATTTCCAGACGGTACCACAACTGGCCTCTATTGGGGGGCGTGGGCGAAAAGCTCCAGGGCGTGTCCAAAGAACTTAGGGAGTGTACAGAGAACTGTCTGGCGTGTCGCGTTCTCTGTGGGAATACGTCTGCGGGAGAACGGCGGGAAAGAAGAAATTACTGATTTTCTGCAAACTGCTGCCACCTGCTTCGTATCTTTGCATTTTCCATCGCCTATTTTTGTTTGAGCTCAGTACAGTACTGAGCTGGCGATTGCTTTCCGGTAACAGAGGCCGCACGTACTTACTACTGTGCCAGTGGGCCTCTCCCTGAGTCCCTCCGTTACAAATGGCACAGAGCTTGCATGTCCCTCACGAACGGACCCTGCGTTATACTCTCACCCGATTGGTTGAAGTGCCTCTATCGTAGATACGAGGTAATGAAAAGGGAAAGGAAGGTCGGGCGGGGCCTGGAGATAATAAGCTAGACAGTAAGAGGTAAGAGCGGCGCATCAAAAGCCTCGCAAGGTTGCCCGATTTGTCAATGCATTGGAGAAGGGTAAAACCAGAGTTAAGACATGCCGTGACTCCGTGTGTCAGACGAATTAAATTGTAGATTCCACGCTTCTAAATCTATATACTTTTTAGCTATTCTGAAAATAAACTCTGCACTGGGCGTTGCCGCATTATGAGCCTATATTGCGCCCTTTGCTTGTTAGTTAGCACAAGAAGGGCTTCCGTGCCAAATAAAGGGCATGAGCACAGATACCAACTATTCCACCATACCCTGCATGTCACGGTACCAACACGGTCTGCCTGAGACACAAATATCCTACTACTACTACTTCTGCCTGAGACACTCACAGTGGTCCAGACCATTAGTACACCACACCGCTGTACCATAGATCGCTTCCTTTCTCTTCTCCTTAAGGCGCAACTACGTTCCTACTAGCACCGTGGAGTTGCCCCGTGATACTGCACTTGAGTGTGCGATAGATTGCGGCACAGCAAATCTTCCTTGTCACAGCGACGAGCCTTTGGCAGAAGCACGGTACAAACTTGTGAAGGGAAGATCGCTACCACCATGACGTGAGCCAGCAACAAATAAAACGAGTATTCGGTCGGGGAGATTGACGTTGTTCACAAGCGAAAAGAGGTGTTCTTCGTTTTGGATTAGGTGCATTATTCACACTCGGTGGCGTCAACCCAACGACAGCCCTGCGACCCGACGCGATCACACCATATAAAATCGAACGAATTTTTTTCTTGTCTTTACTCTGGTGGCTTATCCAGATCGATGTCTACTTCTTGGCGGAGGTTGGTTAAGGCTGGTAGAGCCTTGTCTAGCTGCAGGAAACATCTAGACAATACGCTCTGGAAGTGCTGCAGAGTATTGACGGATTCAGTCAATTTCTGCTCTGAGGCTTGGA
>NIWZ02000166.1:0-18920 GCA_002242745.2 Lecanicillium sp. LEC01 | reverse complement strand
TTCTAGCTAAGAATCTATATATATTAACTAGTATTAGTCTAGGGTTAGACTAGGTGTGGCCTAGGACTAGTTACCCTAAGAGAGGTAATAGCCCTAAGAGAGGTAATAGTAGAGGGTGTTAGACTACGCTAGGAGTGCCGGGGGGCGGTTTATAAAACTAACTAGTTAGCCGCGTTATTTCTTATATAGAGGGCTCTAGCTAGTCCTAGGTTAAAGTTAGGGCGGGTGTATAAGGGGTAAGGAGTGATCTTAGAAGCGTAGAGGTTATTTTATAAGGTAAAGTTAGGCTTTCTAGTAGGCGGCTTAATAGACTAGGTAGTCCTAAACCTAGGTAGGGTGCTAGCTAGTGTAGTTAGGGTAATAAGTTTTCTAGGGATAATTCTCTACTAGGTAGGTCCTACTATTATAGGGGGTGTTACTATAGCGGCCGTATTAGGTCTTATTTAGGTAATATTTACTAATATATCTAAACTTCTAGTATTAGAAACACTAGGTTACCTAGGCTAAGTCTAAGAAGGGTTTATACTAGTAAACCTTAGTATTTAAGAGGAGGCTAAAGTTATAAAGGGAATTAGCTTCCTAGGTGGATTTAATAGAGAGGAGGAGGGCGGCTTTTATAGTAGTACTAGCCCGCGGCCGGAGGGCGTATATACACGAGATAGATACCTTATTATAGGCTTAAAGATTAGTAAGTAAGTAGGTAGGGTTATTTAGAATATAGCTAAGGGAAATACCATAGGTAATAAGGGTTAAATAATAGCATTAGATAGTGGTATTAGGGCTAAATACGTCCTAGACCTAGGCCGAGTTATTAGGAAGGGTGCTAGTAGCTACGTTAAGGGTTAGGACTATATTACTACTAGGGAGGTGGCGTATAACTACTATAATCTTAAAGCGGAGTGTAGTATTAATTACTTAGACGGTATCTATAAGAGAGTGGTTTTAGAGTGCTATTAGGGAGAGATAAGAGTTAATAAGTATTTTGTATTTATTACATTATAGGACTAGGAGAGCGCCTAGGCTATCTTTAGCCGGGGTTAGGCCGGGGGAGCGAATAATATCAGCCTAGGAGGGGCCTATCTTAGGTAATTCCATTTAGAGGGTATTAAAGGAGTCTTTTATAGTATTTTTAATAGTTTTAGTAATAATAGCCTAAAGGTTAGCTAGGTTAAAGTTAGGATAAGAGGTGGGCGAAGTAGGGGGGCTACCTACTAGCTAATAGAGCGACGCCTAATATTATATAAGTAGCGATTATGCCTAGTTAACCTCCCCCTAAGGGACTAGGCTAAGGATTTAAGATTCGAGGTTTTTAGAGATATTAGAGAGGGATTACACCGGGGCCGGCTTATTATTATTTAGGGGCGTTAGGTTACTAGCCGAAAGGCTATAGTAAGGATGCTAAATACTCTACTTAATTCCCCCTTTTCCACCGTCGACTACTATAGGTAAACCCACCCCGGGGTTATAGCGACCACCGGACGGTGTTTCTAGTATTAGAGGAGGGTAATTAAGCAGGATCTAATAATAATTCGTATTTTAGGGGCAAGCGCGGGCGGATAATAGCAATCACTTAATATTAAGCTAAGCGGATGATAATCAATTATATATTAGTTTAATAGTATTATTATTAGACTACTAGTTTAAAGAAAGCTATTATAATAGTACTTTTATTAGCGGATTAGCTATATTAGGGTTAAGGGATAATATAGGGTGGGTTAATACTATAGATTATATACCTATTTATTTAGCTATTATTAAGGTGGCGCGTATATTAGTTATTTACTAATTATATATATAGTAGGAAGATAAAGTAGTGGAGTTAAAGAAGATAAAAAGCGAAGATAATATATAGGAGGAGACGGCGGCGATTTTTACTATTATTTAGGATAGGGTATAATAGTTTATAATATAAATAATAGATAGGTATAGTATATTACTAATACTAATAGATTAGATATATAAAAGTAGGATATATAGTATATATATCTAGTTTAATATACTAACGGGTGGTATAATTAATTAGGTAGGCGAGCGGATCTAGTACTAATACGCTAAGTTTATAATAAACTAGTTATTATAAATACTATATATATTAATAGACGAAGTAAAGATATTAATAGTATAATTAGTAAAGGTAAAAAGGGAGGGGATTAAAGGATTACTAAAGATTAAATAGGCTAATATAGAGGATAACTATAATAAAGACTATATAAGATATTTATTTTTAAAGGATAAGTAGAATTTATAGTTAGATAAGGGGAAGGATTAGGTTTTATAATAGGTTTTAGGTTTAGAGAAGTTTAAAAGCGAGTGGTTTTTAAATAGAGTAGATAAGGTAAATCTATATAAGTATATAATAGTTTAAAGGTATAGCTATAGTATAGAGTAGTTCTATAAGCGATTATAGGTAATTATATATATACTAGGCGGAGGGCTAGCGCATTTAATAGAGATTTTAGGGATCTAATTTATAAATATAGTTAATAGGGGGATATATAATATTTTAGTATATAACTAAATAATATATTTTATAGTATTATATTATAAAGGGTTTTAGTAAACTAGAGAGGCTAAGGTAATATACTAATATTTATTATATAAAGTAGGGGAATTATTAGTATAGTATTTATAGTTAGTATTACTATTTTAGTAATAAGTATAAGGAATTATAAAGGGGGCGGATAACTATAGCGCGTTTTTATAGTTAGACGAGGTAGTAAGCTAGATAGAGGAGGAGGGGGAAATAAAAAGGTATAAGCGCGAGAGACGGGAGCGAGAAGAAGGAGAATATTATATATAGGAGGAAGAGGAGTAAGATAAGCGTGGCGAGGGGGAGGACGAGTAAGACATTTAAGTAATAGAAGGGTTTAGTAATTAGATTAAGGAGCGCAAATAAATATCTAATTATGCTAGAAGGATAATATAGTGGTATAGCGAGCGGTTAATATAGACTAAGGTAGGATTAAGCGCGTGGCGGCAAATTGCGATTATAATTTCCAACCGGTATTTAAATAAGGCGTTCAAGGAAGAGGGTTTCGGCGAGATTAAAGGTACGTTTTGGGCTCGGGTTGGGAAATAGTCAAACGCACTTGCTAACAACACAACAGAAAAATAGCACTATAATGAGAAAGAAAAGTTGGCGCACGATAGTAGCTAGTAAGGATAGGCAACATATCAATTTATTAATATTTATTAATTTATTTATGATTTATTTTGAGTGACAGTTGCGCGTAGAAGCAGGTGAGTTTAGGGTACGCCGTGGTGCGGCTGCTATGCGCCAACCAATTCACGGTCGGTATCCCTGCTCACCCCTATTGGCCCTGGTCAATTCTCGGTCGCAATCCCTGTCAGTCCTGGCTTGCGGACCTTAGAGTATCGTAGGTCTGCTCAGCCTTAAGTCTGTGTGAGCTTTGCAGAGAGGATAATGATGCCTTGCGGACAGCACGCGCGCGCCGTAAACTAACTGCCGAAGAACGCAACGAGTGACGAGACCGAGAAAGACTCCGTTTAAAGCAACAACGATATAACCTAAGACGGCAATAAGCGGTAGCTATTAAGGAGGAAGTAAGGTAGGCCGCGACGATTTAAATAGCTTAGTATATATAGACGGAGTCGCCGAGAGCTCTTTAGTTATAGCTAGTGTTCGCCGCCACTTTAGTAGAGGCGTCTCCTAGCTATATCTAAAATACGTTAGGTAACTATATAGAAAGTACCGCCTAATATATCTATAATAATAAAGTAGCTGCCTATATTCTCGCCTATAAGAATAGCGCTAGCCTTATATAGCTGCTACCATCTTATCCTTTCCTAGGGCGGGTAGTAAATAGTAGGTAGGTAATTAATGAGCGCAAACACCAAGTTCGCCTAATTTCGGTAATAATTTATCGTCTAGCTCTTAAAGTATAGTATAGTGTAGGGCGGCGAGACATCGTGCCGTCGACGGAGGCGATAAATATACTAGCTAGGTAGGCTAGTTATAGCGATAAACGTAATAAGCTTTATAGTAGCGACGAATTACCCAAAATTAAGGCTAACGATCTAAGGTACGAATAAATAGATACTAGGAGCTTCCCTAGTATAATACGAGACGAGACGAGCTATAAAGTAATTACTATAGAGATATGTAATAGTCCCTACGGTAAGTAGTCTAATAGAGAGCACCTTGACCTATTTATATTACCGGATTGCGTAGAGGAGGGTTTAGGTTCCGACTGTTCTATAAACTTATCTAGGGTTGCTGATGCCGACGCTATACCGCTCCGTAGAGAGCTAGATGCTCTAGTTTCACCGGAAGCGGGACTATAGTGTGCTTCTCCTAAGTTACGCATAGAGAGTTCTTCTATGGTAGATACGCGCTATAGTTCAAATAGCCTAATAATTCTCGAATATATTCGTGCTTTTTTAAGCACGGAATTGGGGAGCGACTGTACTTAGGACTACTTAGAAGGCCTTGCTACCTTATATAACAAATTTTTAGACGTCTTCTTTAATATTTAATGCGACTGTGTATATATGTATAACTGTCTTCTATTATATACTAATAGCTTTCTTAGTTGTAAATTACGATGAAAGTTGTGGAAGTAACTGACGTGGAGAAAAAGCTAGACCTCACTATGCCGCTTCTATCATACGCCTCTATGCCGGGTACTATAGCTCGAAGGCGTTGGTGAAAGAATGCATAGACTGAGATGTAAGATAAGTTGTGAAAAGGGCTATTTCGAGCACGAGCCGTAAAAGGTGCTGGGGGTAGGCTGAACCTGTTTTGCCATGAGAAATGGGACATGTTTGAGTATTTCCGCTATTAGGAGCTGATTGTTCTTAGCCCGTTAAATGATAGGTGGGCACGGTGAAATAATATAAGCGATGATAGTTAACTGCTAACCTTCTGACTACCTTTAAGTAGCGTCTTTACGCTTTATGTAGAGACTGCTGTGTTGGCGGATGCTATTGAAAGAATTAGGACGACGAAATAGTTATTGTAAGTTTTGAAAGGTACCTCGCCTGCCCTAGGGGCGCTATCTAATAGTAAAATGGCTAAATAAATGCGAGATTGTGAGAATAATAAAGTAAAGAGTGGGAATATTACGAAAGCGGAAATGGCCGCACGCTGCTAAGCTTCGCGGTTGAGCAAGGGGTTGATTTGTTGGCGGATGTGCATGTTCACGTCCTGAGAAGTCGAAAGGGCAAATGCGTTACTTAGTCACAGCAAGTATGTGAGCGTGTTCTAGAGCGCCTAAATACGCTCGAGGGCACACTAGGGTGTCGTCACTTAGTATTGGTAACTGGTAAGAGTCGCTACTATTTAGCGTGATGGAGGATGGTGACGTCTGATGGGTCTAAGCCGGTTTGTGGATGGTGTGCGCTTTGCTATTACTACTTGGGCTTATAGTGGTGTAGGCTTTTTATAAGACGAGAGAGCTGGATGGTTTTAAGGTCTACGAGCGATGAAACTATGAGTTTTCTTTTGTTTTTATATCGCTATTCCGAGTTATTGCTAGATCCTTGCTCTTGTGACGTATAAACCCCTTTGTCTATATCTTTTACGCTAGCACCTTCTATATATATAACCGCATAGAGAACGGAAAATGAGGAAAATTACTAAAAGCGCTTTGCGACTGAAAGCTTTATTAGCTGCTGTAATGGTTTGATAATAAGCTTATGAAAGGCTTTATAGAGCCCTTTTTTCGCTACGGCCCTCCGTTTCGTCCGCTTCCTTTACGATGCTAAAGCCATCTAGTCTATATCTGACTATGTAACGTTTTGCGACTTTCTCGAGCTTGCCTTCTAAAGCGTCTAGAGGGTTGGACTGAAACGGCGGATTATTGTCTCCTAGTAATAATTCGCGAATCTGAAATGTGATACTGGTATGATGTAGCGAGTAAATATTCTTAAGACCTAGAAGATTGATAAGTGGCTTCTAATGAGTAATCCCGAGGAGAAGTAGTCTTAGGCTATGTATATTATATATTTTTCGAAATGTCTGTGGCTTAGGTGGAGCGTTTTAGGCATTTGGCTATTTATAAATCTCCCTCTCCGACCGGCAGGTGCGTGCGCGCATGCCGTCCTAAGCATCCTCGGTGAGACGAGGAAAATGTTTCACGCGTGGCGTTATTGTATTGGCTGTAGTAATAGTTGTGGTATGATGTTGACGCCGACCTTTCTCGACCTATATTGGAATTATTGCCTCTAAACTTCGTAATGATTATACGTCTATAGCTGTATGTCGACACCGCTGGTTGTATTCTGTTGAATATGCCTTTGTTCACGACCCTGCCCGTAGAACTACTACTGCATATTCTCCGCTTTCTGCCGCTTACCTGTTATCGAAACGTAGTGGTTCGCTGTAGCCGAGACTTATACCGAGCTCTTACTGATCAGTTTTTTCACGAAGCCTTCACAGCTCAGTTAAAACGCTGTCGCCCCGAGCTAGTGTTTTAGCTGGCCTTTTTCTATGTAGTTAAGTGTAATTCTTGCCTTCCCGTATTCGTATATAATTGCCTAAATCATCCCTAAGGGGCGGTAAGAAAATGTTTAGCTGAGCTCTAGTTAATGAGGCACGTGGAAGCTTTTTATGTTCTCTTATTAACGAGGTTATGTTACTGTTATTGCCGCCCTCCCTGTGCAAATGTTGGCTGGGGTGATGTATGGTTGTAAACGAACTACGCTGTAGTTGAGGATTACTTGGCCGCTTCTGGAACTGATAATTGCTGCCTATTTGATTTATGCCGCCTTGTAACGCTTCCGCGGGGGTAATTCTGCGGTTCTTCCCCTATTAAGTAGCGATAAAGCTTCCTCGACGGTCAAGCGTGACTCCCTTTGTTCCCTTAGTTCCTCCTTAGCATATAGGTGGCGAATTATACTAAGAGCAGCTTTTGCGAAGGCTAGTAAATAATGAGCTTACTTATGTAGGATACCATAGCTTTTTCTACTATGAACTCACCTAAATCGCCTATAGCGCGGAACTATCTCACTACCTGCTTATATAGTATGTGGAATCGCGGCTGAAGGCACTTATGCTTATGCCTATGTCGCCACGGATTAGGCTCTTAATTCTAGGGGTGTTGGCGGTTATATAACCATATAAGCAGCACACCGATAGACTAAATATCTAAACTCTAACTAAAGCTTTCCATTTCCCTTTCCGGCGATAGCTAACTAACGGTACCCCTAGTCTGGGCCGGACGCGACTTGTAGACACCACCATTAGGAGGCGCTTTTACGACGTCCTCGAGATCTAGAAGGACGATCGAATTGGGGTTGCGATGCTAATCTTCGACGCTAACGTTGTTAGGTTTTAAGTCGCCGTGTATTAAACCGTTGGAATGAAAGAAACGAAGCGCTTTGAGTACTTGGACTATTATTTTGGTGGTTCTACCCTAAGGTAAGAGATGATGTATGAGCTCCGCCGTATTGGGTAGCCTGTTATAACTTACACGTCGGGTCTACTAGCTAAAAGTCCTAGTGAGGCTACTTTAGACAACGTTATTGGCAATGTAGGCTCGAAAATATACCATACATCCGCCTTTGGGTTTGTTTTGTTGTCGTCGTTTGTGATGACCTGTAGTAGCCGAAGTACACGAGTCTCGCCTGCTTCTTTGGCTAGCCTCGTGATTTTCTTCAACATCTCTTCTCGTTTTGCTACTATCTTCCAGTTATTAGGTTTATTTATAGTTATTCGTTTTAGCGCGATAACTTTATTGTCGATGTTGCTAACCCCTATGTCTACCCTGCTAAAAGCCCTAGTACTAATAGTACCTTTGGGTGATAGGGTTTAATCGCTAATCCGAATGGTCTGCTCCCGAGGAGTTGGTAATCTCTTAAATAAAGGGCTTAGAACTTTCCTAATATATTTCTTTAGATATTGTGCTGCTTGCTCCTGATAGTTGCCTGAACTAGAATATTCCTTATACTGAACCCTGTACGTTAACTCGCCGAAGGTCACCGCCGTTGAACGGTTGTTGAATAAGTACCGCATCTTATGTGGTATAAGTTGCTCTCTAATATACGCTTTTGCGCGCTCTGGTCTCTGGATAGTGATACGGCTAAGTCCGTTGAGCTGGAAAAT
Source organism: Lecanicillium sp. LEC01 (assembly GCA_002242745.2). Classification (NCBI taxonomy): domain Eukaryota; kingdom Fungi; phylum Ascomycota; class Sordariomycetes; order Hypocreales; family Cordycipitaceae; genus Lecanicillium; species Lecanicillium sp. LEC01. Next base: position 10,855 of record NIWZ02000166.1, on the reverse strand, counting down.
AGTATGATTTTGGCGGATATTCACGTCCGATGCCTTTGATAAGGTGAGGACTAGATCGTTCAGCCCTTTCGTAGTGCGAAGCCTGCCAGTAGCCTACCTACGCCTTGGAGAGTCTGGGGGCGTCCGAAAGTCTAGAAAATAGAATCTAGTCTAGATCGGATAAGGGGAGGGCGGTGGTGCTGACCGCTGAGGGGGCGAAAGCGGCGATGATGGCGGGGACGAGGATAATATCCCCGTCGCCCTCCGCCGGATAAGCAGGGTAATATCTTCGTTGGTTAAAGGTTTACTTAAAACGTGTATATATTTTCTTATATGTTCTCTGGGCTTGTCGTCTCCGTCTCCCTGATTTTGCTTCTGTAGCTATTCCACTACCTCACTGAACTCTAACCTGGCCGCGGAGTTGAGTGGGGTTATTGTGAAAACGATATAAGCGGCTAAAGAGGCCGAGGATGTCGCGTAAGGAGGGTTTTTATTAGTAGCCTAGGTACTTACGCTTTTACCGTCGCTGGATATTCTGCTTTGCTTTCGGCAGTACTGTGCTAAGGCTCTTAGTCTCTTAGGTGTGCACTTTAGCTACGAGGTTCGCTGTTGGAATTAACGGATATTGGAAGCTGACTTGGGTTACGTGTTTTGGCGGCGTTTAGTCGTAGGCGTAAGCCCACCTAATCCTACTAACTATCCTCTATATAATAAGCAATGGCGTTATAACCATAGGAAGATGATACTGATATTACCTAATGCCTCTTACCTAAGGATGGATATTGAGAGTAGAAGTAGGCTTAGGATACACCTAGTGATTAGGATATTGGCACGTAATATGCCAATGCTATGTTGATAGCTGACGGCCTTCTATCGCTACTCTGCAAGCCCCACGAGCCGCTGAATGTCAAGCTACTGTGTTAATTAGTAGAAGGAGTTCGCCGCGATTAGGAACGAGTAGAACGCGAGGTAATTGAGCTTAATGACCGTTGTAAGCTGGAGGGCTTTTGTAGTCTATTTAGTAACGATGGGCAGATGGACCTAGAGGCCTCACTATCTTGGTCGCCTTGCGGATGCTACACCGTTGCGGCTGTTGATGTCGAAACACCGCCCTCACCTATAACACCAGCCACCCCGTCTGCGCTAGGGTAAGCGCGAGTCTATAAACGACTAGGTAAATGGAAAGCGTTTGATGTTAATACCTCGCATTCGCCTCTAGCCCTAGTGTCCCTGGCTGCACCGAGGTAAGGACGAACCCACGGAGGTTTAGGTAAGCGAAAGCTTGAAGATGTCGCGGATGGTTCGAATAGTTGGGACGGAGCGAATATTGCACGGAAGAGATAGAAGCGTCGCGGCGGGTTAACCACTATGCATCCTGCGACACGCTATAAGAGTTGAAAGTATTCCATATCTGTTGTGAATATTCCTAGGCGCTAAAACACATCTTTATAAATTTGGCCGCCTCATCCTAACAACGTCGCCAAGCGGACCGGAGACGCTCGCCCCTAGTTGTGCTCCCTGTGGTAAGGGTCGGCTCCGTCCCTTGCTAAGTAATGGAGACTGCTTATGTCGAACGTTGGTCTGGAGAGTAGGACGGCTTTAAAGGCGTATAAATATCGGTATTGGAGCGATGGTAGGTCAAGAGACTAGCTGGACCCCCTTTAGCTTAGCCGTACTGTAGTGGCAGTTGCTGTTCTTATGACGAGCCCGCGTCTTGTATAGTGGAGATGGTGTGGAACCTGGTTTTTCGTAAGATTGGGTGTGCCGGCACTGCGAAACCGTCGCGGAGTGTGAAAAGCTGAACGAATAGTTTGAGATATGACTTGGAATGGTGCGTAGCCTTAACTAGTTTTTCCGGGATTTCTGTCGTGGTTGATGTGCTTGTTTGGGTGAAGAGTCAAGTCTGGAGTAGCGGAGTGGATTCCGTTTTGACACTGAAGGTGAAGGGAGATATACTTGAACTTGGAGGGAGGGCTATTTGGGCTATGGCGTGGTGTTAATTGGCTTTATAATATAATGTAGGCTATTGGACGATGCCTTTTCCCCTAGCCTGTAGCCGTTGTTGAGGATGGTCGCGATCTATTTAAGGCAGCGACGTAAATACAAAATATACGATTATGGCATAGTATGCACGAATTATAGCTTAATAACCGCGGGGCTGGACTTCTTGCGAGAAGCCGCGCAGTAGACGTTCCCGGGTAGGGACGGACGCTGATGGGCATGTGCGACCGCCACGGAAATGCAACAAAATAAGTCACAACTAGCTGACCGAACCATCAATATCACTCAGGTGCGGCCAAACTCTGAAAGTTGTGTCTCTAGCATGGCTGCAGCTTTCGTGATTTGCTGCCCCTTCACTTTCGGATGAGCGACTCGCTGGCGGTTTTCACTTGCACAGTCTAATTTTGCGACATGAACCGTAGTCTTTCCGATCGCCTTTTGCTGGATTTCGCGTATGAGGCCAAGCCCTGATTCTCCAAGTACTTTTCGGTCATTTCTGGTCACTTCAATAATAGTATTTCGACCGGCTCTAGTAGAATATTGAGCGTGTAAGTAGAATTTTTCTGTCACGGAAGACACCCATATGTCGCACAACTATCACAAGAGGATCTGCCTACTAGTTTGGACTTTTAAGAGCAGCTTAGCCCGGTCTTCCGCGTGTCCTAAAATTTGGAGGCGCTGGTCTGGTACTTTGCACAAGCGACGAGCCTTTGAATCACTTTGCTAATACGTTAGAATAGCTGCGTTGTATTTCTTTGCACCTTATCTTTGGCTTTCTAAGTTTCCGTGTTATTTGACCACTGGCACGAGAGCTGTATTCGCTTTTGGAAGCCTCTCTCGCCGTCTAGGCGGTGGCTAACGACCGCAACTAGCCGAGGTTCCTCTCGATCTATTAGCTCGGGGTAATTGTTGTGACTTAATAGGGTATCTCTTATAGGTATGATTCCACTTTTCTTTCACCGTGCTCTTAGCATGCTATGTCGGTTGGTTTGTAGGATATCCAACCTCTTGCGTTAGAAACTCGGTTTAGCCGCTCCGAGAAGTTTTGCGGCTAATAATTAAAACCATATTTAGAATACTATTACTATCTATTGCTAGCGGTCGCTTCCAGACCTCCCCTCCTGTTTCTCTTCCTCTAGTCTCTAGGGCTATCCAGTTTTCCGGACTATAGCCCCAGAATGTGCCGACGGCGGATGGGATAGACCTCTGGATATCGGACTCGGCGAACTAATACCATTGGCCGTCCTGCCCAAGACACTTAAGCGTAAAATACGGCGTGCTACCTTTTCTAAGTGTAGATATACGGTAGTCTCTAATATACTGTAGATTAATAAGTATACTGGCGAGTGAATGCCCTGCGTAGTAGTTTGCTGTGGCCCGCTAATGTTTTGTAATGTAGCTTATTGGACGCCTTGAAAATGATTGCGATGTGACTAGAGTTGAACTGCATGTAGCGATTATCCGGCCGTGGGTAGGGATAAATACCGCATAATGAATTAACGTTAAAGCCACGGTGAATATAATATCTATGAACGAACCGACGAGTGCGTGACGGTCTACTATTAGTGAACTAAGGCTTTGATTGAATATGGCGATAGATTGCCACTCCTTTAACTGGAGATAAAGTATGATAAGCGGGGGAGCGGATACCACTGTAGCTGTCTCTAGGGTGTAAGAGCCGGTGATATGGGGAATAGCTTGTGGACGACTAACGGCGGTGTACACTATCCCGCACGCTGCGCTCTATGCTATTACTATACTTTGTGTAAGACTACGCCTGCTATGGACGAGCTGAGAAAGGGTTACTGAGACTGGAAGAAACATAGTGAAGGTTGGAAGAGTAAGCGTAGGGCGGCATCTTTATGTTTATAGTAACACCTTGCTAGCTACGAAGGGGAGTCTTTATCCTAGCGCAAGCTGATGGCATTCGGTGATAAAATCTAGTGAGAACGAGCGCTGTGAGATAGATTGTGTTCACAGATAGCACGAAGCTTTTGGTGCACACTTATAAGTACCTAGAGCAATAGTAACGCCGCCCTAGAGATAGATAAGCGGCTGCGAGGTAGTCTTATTGTTAGAAGGTCCTGCATTGGCTTGGGGAGGGGACTTACTTGGATTTCGCCTGGCCGAGAAACAAAAGACAGGCTGAGTTCCCAGAGGGTGCCTGTATCTTGGTTGAGAGAAGATCATAGAGTTGAGTAGACTTGAGTTTGATGTTAGCTGTGAAAAGGCAGAGGCACGGCGGTGTCTATTGGCGGCTCTAGTATCGACCCCTCTGGGCCAAGTCGCGGCGCTGATTCCTTCCGGTATTGGTTGTGTGTATTATGTTCCGGCTACGAAACACGGCGGAAGCTGGAGCTCCACTAGAAAGCAATTCAATGAGACGCAGAGGTCTTTTTGATGGACCGTTCCAGATGACACGTTTTGGCAGTTTTGCAGTGATGTGTTGGGCCTAGAAAAATCGCCGATTAAGGAGACATTCCAGTTGCGACCCCCAATTGTGCCTGGATTGGCAAGAAACCGCCATTGCCCTAGTAGCAGGCTTACAGACGTCAATCAAGTAGGAAAGATGGCTCCGTGGAAGGCTGATGGTGGGATAAGTGCCGGCATTGAGCAAGCAGAATTATTTAGGGTAGGTGCGTCTTACGCTCAAGATTCACGTTGCTCAGCCCTTTCTGGAACTACGGCGAATAGTATTTGACGAGTTCAACAGTTTAATTATGCATAAGCGTCATAATAATCTTGTCGCATATTATTTGAATGTGGCTGCTCACCTGTGTTGTGATCGCTAGCTCTTGCGCTGATAGGCCTGATTGGCTTGATGAAAGTGACGGGGCTGATGCCATCGCGATTGCAGTGCGAGGGGAAACTGGCGAGACGCGCGGTGTGGCTGTGGCTGTGCACCGACGTTCAGCCACACGTCAAGTTGGCTGACAGAAGGCTATGTGCGTTGGCGGCCTACTCATATGGCATGTGGCGTTATCACTGTTGCATCCAATGTGGCTAGCTCGTGCTCATGACATCTGCACACCAGTCGTGCTGCGCCCGGACTAAGAGGAAGCCAAAATTGGCCCTCTGTCCTCTTACTGTAGAACGGGTGGTCATCGCCACGCCGGCCACATCACCTCTGCGGCCACCTTTGGCACCTTTAGAACGCGATTTGTTTTGCAACTCACCTACGATGGATCTAGACAACATTACTACAGAATAACGTACGGAATAGCAGTTCAATAAATCAGAGAATACCCAACGCAAAGTTTGCCTCTGTTGCGAGGAAATTCCAAGTGACGCAAGGTGCACTCCGACTGCAACGGGCTGAGCCTGAGTATGGCTCGGCTGCGCCACCACTTGTCCTAGCCAACCAAGTGAGATTGGTAATAGCAAGCTCAACTGCTCTTTGAGCTCTCCTTTTCCATCTCCTATTTCCTTTCTTCCTTAGCTTTATATCATTTTATAGTCCTTGCCAACGGAGGAAACGCTAGGCTGTGATTATTACAGTAAAGGAGGTTGGAATCGTTGTAAAGAGGACATGAAACAACGAATGATACTTGCATCATTACGAGTACCAGACTTGCAGGGAAGAGCAAGGCCCCCATACGATTTTCCCCTTTGTGCATTTCCTAATTAGCGTGCCACCCGTCTCCATTTTTGAGGACAAGGTGCTGGTCGGTTTTGAGACCCCGCCCCCCAAGTAGTAAGAGCCGTAATTACTCCCTACGTAGTACTCTGTACTGATGACGGAGTGGTAATTTGTAACGTGGAGAAGGGGGGCTTAGAGCGTGTGTTAATCTCGTTAGTTACCTTGAGAACCTCCCGTTAGGGGCGAAGGATAGTGCGAGTAAGCGTCAAGCTGGCACGCAAGCATAGTACCAGCCGGCCGAGGTGTGTCGCTAAATTCATGAGGCCTAATTTCAAGCCGGCTAGCTAGGAGCTCTTGCGGAATATATATCAATCTTTTACCTACGTCGCTTATTTACTGCCGCGCTTGTTCCGCTTCCTCTTCCTTATCACCTTCGTTTCTATGTTACTAGAATAAGCTAGGATATATCCTAAGAGACCCCTATATTTCGCTATAGGCATACTTTTTTCTCTTATAAAGGTATACGACCTTAATACGCTTGATATGCGATTTACGTCCCCCCCTTCTATGCCGTATAAGAGCGTTATTAAAACGCGCAACGATCTAGTTATACGCAGTGAAGTAGCTGCGAAAGCATAGAGTTGCGTATCGCCGTCGAAATAGAATACGCCCGAGTTCTATCTCTACTATATTGTATTTATAGTTATAGTCCTGTATATGTTTTAGATCGCTTATAATATCTTAAGGCGTATATTACTATAATCGCGTACCTTTAACTACGTTGGCTAATCTATAACTTTTAGCCTTTAATCCTAGATACTATAAGTTTGAAAAATTCTTATCTAATAGCTAGATCCTAGGCCGAAAGATTAATAATTCCGATGCGTAATACTATCTCTTCTAGGGCACCCTACTATATATAGCCGCCCTGGTGACCTTTCACCCGCTCTTACGTCGCCTATGGAATAAATTCTACCCCACCGACCCGAGAAAATCCGCGGGCCCTATATAAATAGATTAGCGAACGTCGTTTAACTATATCTTTGCTATTGTATTTCTCTTTATGCTATACGGAGTTTTAGCCTTTAAGATCTTTCGCATCTTATATATTAACTATTAGCTTGCTATAAAGCTGCCTTGTTAATATATCCCGGCAGCTATATAGATTTTTAATATCTATATGCTATTTGCTAATGAGATTTTTAAGGGCTACCTACTACGCAGTGCCGCCAGACTTATTTCACCGCCCGTGTATATTAGTGGTAACCTAAGCGCTATAGATTCTCCCTTAATAGAATGGGGAAAATAGCTAGATAGTTTCGGCGGTGTTATTATACGCTGGGACGTCCTTTTTAATATTACTATTTTACGCCTAATTAGTTTTAATTTAGACTACTACTAGAGTTAGGATAAGAACTAACTAGATATCTTTAAGGTTTGTTGCGAGTAATCCTGCGTCCTTTAACTTGAATACCTACTAATATGCTTAAGAAGAAGTAATTAGAATAGGGAAATTTGTCTGAAAGAGATAGAATATTGATCCCCGCCGCTATGAACGACTATTCTTTCCGCAACTACGTGGCCTACGTGATCTATGCACCGCTCTATCTCATAGGACCGATTCTGACCTTCAACGACTACATTTCGCAGACCAAGTACCGCGCCTCTAGTATTAAAAAGCCACGGACTATTTGATATGCTCTTAGATTCTTGCTTACGCTTTTAGCTATGGAGCTTGTTTTATACTATAACTATATCGGAGCTATTAGTAAAGCCCACCTAGTTTGGAGCGGCTACACTGCCGCCTAGCTCAGCATTTTGTCGTTTTTAAACTTGTATATTATCTGGCTTAAGCTCCTGCTTCCCTGGAGATTAGCACGTCTTTGGGCTCTTGTTAACGGCATTGACCCGCCCGAGAATATGACACGCTATGTGAGCAACAACTATAGCATATAGCAATTCTAGAGAGCCTAGCACCGTTCTTTTAGCCGCTGGATTGTTCGCTATCTCTTTATGTCGCTCGGCGGATCTTCATTCCGCAATTAGTAAGCCGTCTTAAAGACGATTATGACATATCTTTGTGTTTTTATATTTATTGCTCTCTAGTATAATATTTAGATGCGCCTCTTAATCTGGGGTTGGCTAATTGTGTTATTTATGCTGCCTGAATTTATAGTAGCATATTTATTCTCGAAGAGAAATTGGGAGAGTCGGCCAACGTAGTACCGCATGCTCTACTGCGTTAGAGCGGTCTTTAATGTGTTAATAATGATTAGTGCCTACCTAGTAGGCTTTGCCGTGGGCCCGGATGGCCTCCGAAGCATTGTGGAGAGTATTATTCATGACTGGTCTGGTAAGTTTTGTATTATCTTAAATATGCCATCTCCTCGCTAATGCTCTGTAGGGTTCTTTTTCTTGGTAACTGCTTGCTTGGCGCTCTATGTCGGCATTCAAGTCATGTTTGAGATCCGCGAATCGGAGAAACGCAAGGGTGTAGCATTAAAGTGTTGAACCATGTAGCAACAAGAAGCAAGTGCAGCGGCATGTTATGTAAGGCTGCTATCGTCGAGTGGCATGAACCTTGAAGTGTACGCAGTTCCACATGGGAAAAGGTGAGTAGTGAAGGGAGGCCAAATACTTGTTAATTACGTGAAGATTTGACTCCTGCGTGAGTCTCTTATCGCCAACGCAGCAGATGCATTGCATTTTGCTTAATAGGAGAGTGCTATGTTTAAATGCTTCAGCTCTACAAGTAGTGATGTTTTCTGATATTGTTTGTGCCTATGACTTCACTGACATTGTCACTTTGGCCTTTGCCTTTATTAGGACGTCGAGCACTTTCATTATTGTCTCCTGGTCGGTATTATTAATGACGAGAGTAGTCTCCGGCACGATTTGTGAGGGTGTTGCCGCCCCGAGCGTCTTACTTGCTTCTTGGGATGAAGTCTCGCTGAGACTCGGCAGGGAGTGCGATGGCGCAGGCCAGTCGCCGCTACTGTTATTAAGGCCGCTTATTCTGTGTCGATAGTGTCGGTGAATGGCGGCTATTGAAAAGGCTCTAATGGAGCCATGCCAATTGTTAAAGGACGCTCCTAGCCTGGAGTTGTTTGATGACCATTAGGCGAAGTACCATCAAGGATGCGCGGGTAAAACGACGACCCATCAATCTCGACGTCGTCGAAAGTATGCAGGGTGCAGTCTATCTCTAACGGCTCCGCGTCCAGACCATCGCGGCAGCCCTAATTAATCTCGGTGCCCTGCCGGAGGAGCGTAATGTACCTAGTCGGGGATGAACCATGTTAGCCTATGTATAGGACTTAATTTAGGTAAAATCACCTGTTCTTTAGGTTTGTGCTCGAACGGTTGGGGAATTCAAGCTCTTTAATACGCTTCTAGTTTCTCCTGTGGCATGTCACGGCAGATATCAGCTGCGCATCCTTGTCGTGCGTCCATTCGCTGTGATCTAGTAACGGGTCGAGGGAATGTTGCCACCGCTTCGCACACTCTGTACACAGGTCAGTCTGGTTCGAGTGTGTTCTCCTGGCCGTGCCTGTTTGTATTTCACTTACGGTCCGCAGTCCTTACTCCCGTACCAACCACCTCCGCGACTCGAACCCATTTGCACCCGTACTTCCTCACGCCCTCTATCAATCTCTCGTCCTCACTCGCCGTCCACGAACCTTTCTTAGTGCCCGTGAGCTTGTGCCAACGCTTGCGGCAGTCCTTGTTGCTGCGATTTGCGATGGCGCTGGAGACACTGTTCCAGCTGATGTTCGTGCAGGTCTCGTCCTGCCTTCTGACGTGCTCAAGCAATTTTCCGTCCTCGTCAGGAGTCCAACGGCGTGGGGCTCGGCGCACTGCTGGACCAGACATGCTCCCACCGGCTGATGGCGGGGCCAAGCGAGGAGAGAATGGAAATGAATGCTTAGGAAATGAAACTCTAGGGTCGTGCTCTCACATTACGTAGAAGTCTGTTTATACACGGGGTCTCCTTGCTGACTTGCACACATGGTTCTTGTATTTTCTCATCCATAGCTATGAGCAACGCACCAAGCTGCAAGGTGTACTCCGTACAAGGCTCGGAAACGTGACTGTTGCCTGCGGAATGGAGAAACCTGCAGTCAGTCTGGAGGAGCCACAAAAATTTCGCTTCAGAGAGTGGATCGCCAAAGCATTATGCAATTGCGAGGCGGCTCAACCAAAGGGATGTCCCGACAGGCTGCAGGCGCTGGATTGCCTATCTTCGGATGCTGACCCTTGCAAGCTAATTGCTATTCTTCTTTCGGGTAAATTAAAGCCTAAGAATATTATGTGCTTTTTAGGGTGGTCGAGTAAGCATCTAGTCGCTTTTTCTTTGGAACTTTCTAACTTTCTGACCGAGAGTGGCCGTTCCTGCTACGCAACGCGGCTGTTGATCTTTCCTGACGGCCACGTGTCAACAGCCCGGCCGGGCTCGTTTTAGAAAAGGTGTGTTGAAAGGAGCGAGAAAGACCGAGGAGAAACGGTGACGGTGAAAGCGAAACCCGAAAAGATCCGCGAACAAAGGCATCTAGCCAATCAACCGCTTCTCTTACATGCAGATGCAGACATGGACCGAATCTTCTGCATCTAACACTATCCTTATGCGCCGGTAGTTTCCAAAAACACATTACCGGCCGCTCAGAGCTCCACATGCCCTTGCACAGTCTGTCCGAATGGAGTGGGCAGCCTGGATACCGCTGACATACTTGGCGCAAAAACACAACATGCACTACATGGTCTCCCCAGCTTTCGCGTAGTAATTACAACTAGTCCTCTTATGATTGATATCATATTAGGGGATCAAAGGGATACTTTATGTAGCCCGGAGTTTTGTGCGATGTCTTCGAAAACCCTATAGTCGTTAGACTACCTCTTCTAACCTAGCACATAAAGGGCCCCATGATAGAATTAACGCGAACCCGGGCAAGATTGTACGTAAGTGATCGTGTGTACGGAGGACACCCTCTCCTCCTCGGAAATGGCAGGCGCAGAGTTGGGGTCCAGATGAGAACTCAAGCCAATCAACACCTTTTCGCGCCATCTCCCCGGCCGCCTGTGCCGCCCTACCCGTTCACTAGCTTGATTACTGATGAGATATCCCTATAGACCCACACACTCTCCACGCTAGCGAAGATATCTCCACTTTTTGTATGGGTTGACCGGGGTGGTTTCCGCATCGGTCCCTGGATTCCTCAACAGTACTCCGTAACAAACGCACGTACAGTGGGTGGCAATTAGTATTTGCCCCCTGTCAGGTCTCTTTCTGAGCTCGGG
>NIWZ02000165.1:0-19382 GCA_002242745.2 Lecanicillium sp. LEC01 | reverse complement strand
GACTGCAGGCTGTGAGAGCCATTGCAGTCTCTTGTAAACCCGTCACTGTGGGTTCCGGTGTCACTGCATGCATTTCTGCTGCCTTTTGTTCGGAGCATTGCTCCGCTGGGCCCGTCCTTCCGTTGTCCACGTCTGCCTCCGCATCGCCATTCGCTTGGCTCTTTTGTTCGCGAAGTCGGCGTTCTTTTGCAACCAGTGAGCGGAGGACCAGGGTAATCTTGTGTTTGACTTTTCGCCGGGCGCAGTACGTCTTCCAAGAGACTTTGCCGCAAAAGTCGACTTGCATCCGTTTCCTTCCAGAGCGCCGTCTCCTTTCGTTGTCTTTGATCTGGTCGTCGACGAAATCTTGCTTCCCAGAGTTTACGAGCTGCTGATAAAGTTTCCGGAGCTCCTGTTCGTTTCCCACAACTTGCGGGTCTTCCTCCGCATCAGAACTAGCTAAGAGCTCAGCACGCCTTTTTTTCGACAATATGGCCCCTTTTCTGCCTACCAAGTTGACCGCCGCGGGGGTCTGACACATAGCCTCTGCAATATCCTCCCAGGAAATGTCGGCATCTTCGTCTTCCACCGAAACCGCGTCGTCAACCTTGTTGCGGGAATGCTGCGGTCGACATGCGCCACTGTCCCCTCCTTCGCCATTGTGAGCAGTAACATCGTGCATGCCTTTTGCTGAAGTCGTCTTAGGCGGCCTCCCCAGTCGCTTTCCATTCCTAGAGAATCGGGGGTGCGGGCCTTTGCGGCACTTAAAAACTGGCGGAACAGCGACGGCTGGGTTCTGCTTTGGTTCACCCTCTTGTTGTATCGGTAGCTGCCCTCTGCGCAGAGCTGGGGAGGAATCTTGTGGCCCGGGCCCTCGAGCATATACGAAGCTATTGAGTGCACTGCGGGGGGCATTCAGAACCCCAGGCATACCATTTCGCATAGGCTCAGATTCCCAGGCATTGGGCGAGCGTGTGACTGGTAGAAAAGGGCCACACCAGTGACGCCACGTACGAGCCTCGGCGAACCTCGGAGCAGAAAGAGTTATGCCAGGACCAGAGATCTGAGCGGGGAAATGTCCATGGCCAGAAAGCAAAGAATATGCCAGCTCGGTTTCAACTGGCGTAACAGCGGCCGCGCCGTTCGAGGAGCCGGGATCATGGGCATTCTTACCGTACTTGTCAAAGATTTTGGCAACCGTATCTGGGAACCGGGGGTCCGCAAAGACTCGTTCAAGGAGAGCCTCATAGGCTTCGTCATCGTCGGCCGGCTCCTCTAGAAACTGAGCCGGGTATGGGTCGTCATTGTATGGCTGGCCGAGCTCAGGTGAGAATGTGCGGCGTCGTTTTGCAGACGGCTCAGTGTCCATAGTGGTTATACCTTGCACAGCCGTTTGACGCGTTGCTACAGCTGCCCATCGGAAGCTGGACACTGGCTCGAGGGTTAGCTGTCGTGGCTTGTGTGATGCTGGGGATGTGCCAACGGTGCTCGCTGATGGCTCGTTGAGGTGAAAAGTCAAAGTTCAAGGAGGTAGGTGACAGGCATAACCCGCCTTACATATTCGGTTGTAGCTAGTGGCCTCTCCGCGGCGGGCGAACACACGCCCGATCCCTGACTGGCTTCCAAGGCAGCCCCGGTGAGGTAATGGAATCCGGATAGCAACTCCGTCCACGCCAGCTAGGTGCGTGGCCTTGTCACCGCTGCCGTCGTCTTGTGGAGTCGGGGGTAAGAAGCCTCGCTTCTTCTTTTCGAACACCGAAACCGGGTTGTCATGCTGCTCAGGCTTGCTTCAGCTTTCTCCGTGGTGGTCCCCGTCCTTCAGTGTTGGTGTGTTGCCACGCCCTCTCATGCTTGCCTATGTCCTCATCGCATTGCCTCGCCGGACACCACGTTGCTGACGGCTATTAGTCGTGCCAACATCTGATCCTTGGTCATGCGAAAGTCACGTACATCAGGATGGACGTCTCCCGGAGACGCATAGCAGCTAGAACCGTACTTACACAGCCGGGTCTGCGTACTTCTCGGTGTGAACCGCAACCGCAACACTTCCTAAGAATGCGCTGGATGGCAGTCTGCCTTGCAGCGAAGTCGTTGTACCCCTGGTCGTCGCCTGGACAAAGGAGTGCATTTGCGTACACGGGTCGCCCGAGGCTGATGAGTCTTTGAGCCTACTGGCTGATATCCATCCGTTCGTGTCCAGCAGCACTGCGATAGATGCCTCGCGAAACAGAGCATGGGGTCATGGAGCGGTGTTGCCGCTCGCCTGTGAGGAAACCGGCCCGAGAAATGTCAAGTCCTGCCATCCGAGGCAGCCAATTGCGCACCGCACTGCTCTCGCGTATGAGGTCTCTCACTGGCCCCTGACATGGTCCTGCCCGTCGCGATGCCTGGCGCATGTATAAGTAGGGGCGTTTACGCACATGAGCCCCTTTCTCCCCATTTCCTCCTGCTTCCTGTTACTCAGGCCGTATTGAATCCTATCTTTTGCCATGCAGCGCCACGCCACAGGCGATGACAAGACCCTCATGCCCAGCGTGCCAGGAAATGCCGGAGATACCTCGGGGTCACATTTGATGGGCGATCAAGGCTACGTATCAGAGGCCACGGATCCATTCTCTGATGTTGACGATGAGATCTCCTTGGGCCGTCGCCTGCCGGAGGCAGCTGAGCAGGGCGACCTTGCCAGAGTTCGCGACTTGATCCGCCACGGGGCGAATGTCAATGCGGAAGACGCAACTGGTTGTACTGCGCTGTACCGTGCAGCCTACAATGGCCACAAAGGAGTGGTGAAGCTGCTGATAGGCACAGCAGGCTGCGCCGTAAATTCCCACGGCCGCCTGACTGGGCACACAGCGCTGTCGCTGGCTGCGGAAGACGGGAATTTGGCAATCGTTCGACTACTACTTCAGGTGGACTCTATCAACGTGGAGGGCGGAGAGAGCGCCGCGTGCCGAGTGCCAATTGCGCTTGCTGCGCAGAACGGACGCTCTAAAGTGGTCGAGGCTCTCCTCCAAAGGGGTGCCAACCCAAACGTCTTGTTGCGGGGCAAGAGGACACCACTGCACATCGCAGCGGAGAGGGGTGACGTGGATGTTATCCGGGTTTTGCTGGAAGACGAACGGTGTAACCCGTCAGCGGTCACCGACGACGGCGAGTCGCCGATTGGGCTTGCTGCGGAGAACTGGCACTCTGGAGTCATCAAAGCCCTCCTCAAGAGGGGCGTCAACCCGAACGTCTTATTGTTGAACAAGCAGACACCACTGCACATCGCAGCGGAGAGGGGTGACGTGGATGTTATCCGGGCTCTGCTGCAAGACAAACGGTGTAACCCGTCAGCGGTCACCGGCAATGGTGAGTCGCCGGTTGTGTTCGCGGCACGCGCCGGAAAACTCGCGGCTGTTCAGCTGTTGCTTCCAGCACTGCGTTCCGACAGCGACCAGAAGAGCCTACAAATTCCAAAGGCAATAGTCGCGGCATCGTTTCATGGTCATCATCGTGTGGCGATGCAGCTCCAGGCTCGTAGCAAGGTCATTGCCGCTCTACCGGCGGATTTGGTTGGCATGATAGTTGCTCAAGAACTGAACAGAGCTGCTCTGTCGATTGCACGAGCCGCTCCCGCTCTCCCAATGAGGAGCAGGAAGAGAAAGCGGGGCGCTGCTCGCGCTGCATGGACCAGAAAAGTCACAAGAACTGATTAACAGGTGACGATCGCGTCTTATTGCCTGGAATAAAGAAGGATCAAATTCGGCGACTTGTCTCAAGCAAGGCGCAGATAGTGATCGGTGAAGCTGTCTTTGACGGCAGAAGCGGTGAGAGAGAATACAAGTACTTTGCATTGTATTATATTTGAAGAGGCTCCGGCAATTTATAATAATGCAAATACACTTTACTGTGCAAGCCGTGCTGGCGTTCGTGTCAGAGTAAAATCTTCAAATATTCAAGAGTGAATTGCTACGGAAGACGAACCATGGGCACGTACCCTCGAACCAATCATGCCGTTTTGCGCCGTTTACCAGCTGTCTTCTCGTCGTAGAATGTAAGCAGCTATCCACTGGAACAACACATGTTGAAATCGCTTCTCCTCTGCGGAAGAGTGTGAAGAATAGATGCATACTGGGGCCTGACAATATCTATAGTCTTTATCAAAACCTTGTGTATTACGGTCAGTTCCTTCAATCCGAGTTATAGGAACAGTACGAATCTGTTTATTGCGACAGAAAGCTTAAAGAACATAAATACAATAAAAGACTCATTCATGTCGTAAAAGTTTCGGACCATTTAACACATTGCTGTGTTATGCCGGAGTCTCGAAAATGCAAAATGCATCAAGTTACGCAGCATGCTGGGAGTTTCGGGTTTACTTGACAGCCCTCCTCCGCAGATATTCCCTGTGCGAACCTGACGCCCATAAAAGCCAGAACTGGGGTATTAGAAGAGCTTCTAGTTACTATAAGATCGCTGTTAGGTTTGCATTTGGGTTCCTCATTTGACGCGTCTGTCTCACCTCGAAAATAATGCCCAGCTTGACCGACCTGCCGTTGGACATTCTGCACCCCATCTCCCAGCTGCTGGCGAGTTCGTATGACCTGTATCGCTACATGGTGACTCACAGAGCATTTAGTTCCTCCACGCGGCAAAGAGAAAAAGACACTTTGAAGGTGTGGAATTCCATTTTCCGCAGCGACAAATGGGCAAAAGGCGTAGTAGAACGAGGCTTAAAGCTTGTGCTTATCCAAACCGGACAGCGGAAGCGGTACCTCTATCTGGCAGTAACTGGCAAGCCCCGCATTACAGAGGAGGATATTGACACAGTTCTGGATGTTAAAGCCCTTCGAGAGTCTTTAAACGTTCCCAGTGGTGAAGAATACGAGATAGAATTTAACCATGTAACGCTGAACATCGAAGGAATTGCGTTACCTGGTTGTCCCATCCCGGTGAAAAGCATCGACTGGCTCAAGACCGGGAAATCATTACCTGTATACACCTTCCCGCGCAAAGAGGGGGTCCAGGTGCGTCGAGTTACGCCCAGAGTCAACCGCAAAAACCCAAACTTTGTTACTCTCGCGCTTTCGTCACGTAAAGTAGATCGTGTACACTTTCAATTGTTTCGATACTCCAGACGGCCTACGCATGAGCAGAGCACAGGCACATGGCAAGTGTCACAATAATGTTCATGCTTTCAGCACCTTGTACCTTTAGAGGGATAGTAGAGATAGGGAGCCAAAAAAAAAAAAAAAAAAAAAAAAAAAAAGAGAGAGAGAACGCCTCGAATCCCGCACAACTGCCGTCTTTAGGGCCACTGCACATTGTCAGTAAATGTGGCAGACATTCGATACGACAGAGGTTCCTGCGCCACTGCACACCGCAGTAGCAATTTGAGCGGCTGGCTAGTGCGAAGTCGTCTTTATGAAGGACTTCCGCCCAATCAAGTATCATGTGCTGCTCACTTTCAAACCAAAATTACCTTCGGCAGTTTTTTTTCTATATCTATGTTTAAAAGTTTTGTAACTACTGTTGGCGGCAACGCTCCGGTATGCAGCTGCTGCTATGAACTCGTTTGCTCCTTGGCGGCTTCTGCGTGACTTGTTCCCCTTCCCGCCCGTCTTCCTCGCAACTTCCTAATCTCATAAGTGGCGTCCAGCACAGAAGGTAACTCCTCTGTTCGTTTAGGTTTGACAGTGCCTAGTCTCTGTCCTTTGTTTGGGAGCTGTATCTCGCTGCCAGATGACTCGTCAGAACTGTGATCACTCCAATAGTCCGCACGCTGCTCGGGCGGACGAGACAAAAGGGCTGGGTCAATACAGGCGGATGGGGTGTCAGATGGTTTGCGCGTCCCACCAAAACGGGTTGAGCGCCAGTCTTGGGTCAAAGTGGAAATGGCGTTGGCGCTGGACGGCTCATCCGAGGGAAAGCTGTCATCCTACGAGGCGGGATTGTTAGTTTTTGCTGCTCGAGTTCGTGCCAAGATCATGAATAGGTACTGACGGGATAGTTTGTCGGTGCGCTGGGTTTGTAGCACGCGTATCGGTAAGAGCCCGTATTCTGGTCTCCGTCGTTGGTGAGGTCTGTATAAGTCCAGACAACGCTCATAGCACTTGTATTTGGTGGCTGATTCCGACATATCTTGCCCCTCCGGTTATCGAACTCGCCGGGCACACGACCACGGTCCACGAGCGGCTGCAACCCAAGAAGTACGCTGCTCGAGGACATATCATGCCGAAAATGACTGGCAGTTTCTATGCTGTCGGTGGGTACGGTCGTGGTGACCTTGCGGGCTTTGCATGGTGCAGACTATGTGCAATTCAATAGTCAGCTCCTTATCGTTATCACTGCCGCAGGAACTCCTGATCTCGACAGGCCATACCGACTTACATCAACTACAGCCCTCTTTCGCTTTGGAGGCAGTTTGAACCCAACGTCGTCGGCAAGATGTTCCTCGGTGAGCGTGGGCGGATTTCCCCCCAGGGGCACTGCCCAACTGTGACGTGATACCTGGCGCGTTGAATCCACCTCGTCCGGCAGGTATGACGTAGAGTCAGCAGTTTCTTTTCCGGCGTCGTTGCGGTCTGGATTGGTGGAGGGTGCCATGGCAGGGTGATCTGGAGTGAGGTGCGAGCTCGCGAGAGGCGTCAAAGTTCAATTGAAGTGGGGTGGAGGAGACACAACAAGCTTTATATACCTGTCACCCGGCTGGGTTAAAGCGTAACAAGCCTTCGACCGAAACCTACGGTACCGGCAGCCAACGCATTGTCGGTATTGGCAGTTGCTCTTCAGAGTATGCCTTACACCGCGCAACTGCACCAAGCCCTTTCACAGTAGTACCCCGGTTCCATTGAGATCTTCCATCAGCCGATAGCCACACACATTGACGAAGGTTACGAGATAGAATATTAGCATGTAACGCCAAACATGAGCAGTGAAAACCATTGAATGTTGAGTGGCACTAACAACCAACTTGAAAGAGAATCAAATCTACTATTTCGTCACGTTTCTTGCCCGGCTTTTCATGGCGCAGCCCGTCGTCTATAACACAGATCGCTACTCCTAATGTCACTGACAGCGAAACTGACACGCAAAGAGGTCAAGAAGAAAATAAACACGCTAAGTTTATATGCTCATGAAGTCGCCCAATGCTTTCTGCGGATGGCTAATTAATGGAGTGGTTTCCCTATCGTCGGAGAAAGAACAATGAAACGAAGCTTCGGTGCGTGGTTCAGTCATTAGGGTATTGTTCCTGTATTGCACAATGGCGGGCTCAGGCTTTCGCTTTATCTCGTTTCCCTGCTAAATCACTACACAACAGGGCCAGGAGAAGCTTATGCTGCAGTGACTGCAGATATCCCACTAATGTTGTACTTTTGGCGGACTTTGCGCGTCTTGGTTGTGTTGCACCTGAACCGCAACAACGATCAGCGAGAATTTCAGCTTTGGAAGACATATACAAAGCTGTCTGCAGTTGTAGTTGAAGCTCCTGAGGCGTATGATTAGGATGCAGGGCATGTGTACCGACTTTTCTGGTGTTGCAATTGTAGGTTGCTGCGAGAAAGTAAAATATTGCGCGAGACGAATATGTAGCTGGGCAATGGCCAGTGTTTATGACCATAGACAGGCGGCACGGTACTTGGTAGACCTCATCAACTGACCTTGGGGACATGATAAGCCGGTACCACATCAGCTCGAGCGGTTTACCTATTGCGAGGGCCTGCAAACGTTGGGAGGCCTCTTCGGTATGTATACAGTTTTTCAGGCATGCCTAGGCTGCCTTACGTAGTTGTGGAACGGATGGTAGTGCAATCTTCAGAGTCGGAAAGAACAGAGTAAGACGCACTCAAGCCAAGATTCCGCATGGTATTAAATACATATTGTGGTGCTTCTAGTAGTATGTTCGTTGTACGGTGTCATTATAAGCTGGACCGACAGCCTTTGCTTTGTCGAACACGGCGGCCGTCCGATTCATAGCTTCTTCCTTTGCCCTCGTCGGTTGCCCCACGGTGCTCGGGTGACGTTGTTTCCCATGCTCGCCAACGCCCATACGGCGCCCTTCGATCACTATTGATATCATAAGCACTTACTCGCATATCCACATGTGAGTAACATCATACCCCTTGTTTTTCCAGTGCCCGAAGTCTTCGCCTTCTTCCGTGCCAATAGCCACGGAGGCCTGGTGGCGGATTTTGCCTTCTTGTGGGATCTCGGATTTGTCGTCACCTGACGAACATTGGCCGTGTCGTTTTGGTTCGCGCAGTCTTTTGCTTTTGTTGACGTGCTTCTATCTGGGTATAGATAGGCTGGTTCTCCCATATAGGCGTAAGGCGCAACGCGGACGCCGTCGTTCGGACAATTCGGTTTGCCGACGAGATAATCAGCCATATCTTCGAGGATACCACGTGTCGAGGGCGCACAATTAAGACAATACAGGGTTCGACTGAACCTTACTGTCTACCTGTGGGGGCAGACGCTTTATATTGTGGGCGGTGCCGACAAAGGGAGATATTGCCGGGGTGCGCAGATGATGCTAACTTTCGTGTGAATTTAAGAACGCCGATCCTGACTTCTGTTTTTGGGTTATGTTCTCTCCCGCTGTTATCTGGTCTATAATATAATTTGCCTAGTACTACAGTACACAAAAACGCCTTCCTTTCTGGTTAGACACTGCGTGCTTTTTAATTGTCAGCGTCTCACGCATTTAAGCTAGCCATCCCCTCGCGGCCGGTAGAAACCGAGTCTGCAAAAGGCATGCAAAACTGGCTGCAAAACCCGTGATAGGGTGTTTGTAATGGCATTCGATACGCCTATTGTGGCGTCCATGACCACCGTCAGGGTTTGGCTGTATGCTGAGGGATGCGGATTGGCGACGCAGGGGACTAAATCCAGCCATTCTTAGCCTTCAAAGAAAAGCCACATCTGGCCCAAATGAAGGCCACTTCGCTCGGACCCACCTGCCGAACTAGGTATTTTTCAACTTTACTGGGACGCTGAATCTGAACTGCACGGTGGCCTATGAATTTATTAAAGCTTTGCCTAGCAAGGGAGATTCTGCGACTTGGCTTCCGCAGGCAACTTCGATCTCAATAGCGCACACGCCATGGCATCCGCTGCTGATATTGATCCTCCAGCAGGCGCAACTGATTCGACCGCCCACTTGTCGGCCCTGATGCATCCGCTTCCTGCTCGGGAGCCCGGGGTCGTTCGCAACGCAGTCGGCATGTATTCGACGCTGAAAACGGGTCATACCATCATGGATGCCTGCGGCGTGTCTATTGTCGGACACGGCGACGCAGAAGTGACAAAAGCGGTAGCGGAGCAGATGAACAAAGTCGCCTATACGCACGGCATGATGCATACAAGCGACACCGCAGAGGAGTTGGCGGGGCTCCTTGTCGAAGACCCGTCGCTTGAGCTGGAGAAGGCGTATTTCGTCAGCTCTGGCAGCGAAGCCATGGAATCGGCAATGAAGCTCGCAGTGTCTTATCACATCGCCAACGGAGAGCCCGACCGGGCACACTTTGTCTCGCGGAAGCAATCGTATCACGGCAACTCCATCGGCGCCATGAACATAAGCACCAACCTGAGAAGAAAGGCACCCTACGAAAACGCGTTCGGTCGCCTGCGAGTGAGCCATGTCAGCGCTGCATGCGCGTATCGCGACCAGCTGCGGGGGGAAAGCGAGGAGCAGTATGTCGAGAGGCTCTTGGGGGAGCTCGAGGCCGAATTTCGGAACGTCGGCACCAACAAGGTCGCTGCCTTCGTGGCGGAAACAGTCGGCGGCTCCACTGCGGGCTGCCTCATCTCGCCAGAGACGTACTTCGAACGAGTTCGCCGTCTCTGCAGCGATTACGGCATACTGCTGATTCTTGATGAAGTCATGTGCGGCAGTGGCCGTACTGGAACCTATTACGCTTTTCAGGCGGAGGGAAACGTTCAGCCTGATCTTGTTACGCTTGGCAAAGGTCTAGCCGGGGGTTATCTGCCCATCGCGGCGGTTCTTGTGCGGGGGAAAATTCATGAGGTCATAGAACAGGGCGGAGGCTTCGTGCACGGCCACACCTACCAGGCCCACCCTGTGAGCTGCGCGGCGGCGTTGGCTGTGCAGAGGACGATAAAGGGCAGGGACGTGCTGCTCAGATGTGCGCGATTTGGCGCTGTCCTCGGAGAGCGGTTGCGCGAGGCGTTGCTAGGGTTGAAGTATGTCGGCGACATCCGCGGCAGGGGCCTCTTCTGGGCGGTGGAGTTTGTGGAGGATGGCCGGACTAAGCAGCCACTGCGCGTGGAGTTCGGGTTTGCGGAGCGGCTCCGTGGCATTGCCTACGATAATGGCGTAGCCTTGTTGTCGGGGAGTGGAACTGCGGATGGAGTGCGGGGCGATCACATCATGATCGCTCCGCCGCTTCAGATCGGGAACGAAGAGCTATTATCCTTGGTGGAGGTCATAAGATTGGCATACATCGAGACAGAGGCAGCGTATGATGTGTGCAGCTCGTCCGAGATCTAGTCCCAACCATTAGTATCAAGCAAAACCTGTTGAAATTGTACCAACGCAAGAGCCATCCCGAACTACTGGGCTTGAATACATTTATGGCTTTACTAAATACCTGATTTCACCCTGGAGATATCCATGTTCGAAATTTTGCAAACCTAATTTCTCGTTTCCAAAGTTCCTACCCTACGCGAATCAGGCGCGATGTGGAGCAGTTGCGGGTTCATGCAGCCCGCTGCCTTAGACAGAAACATAGAACGAGTGGCCACGACGAAGCAGCGGGAGGCCTTGATATCATCCTTACAGTGTTCTCTACATGTCGGTGTTTAGCAGCCTGCGTTGTACTTTGTTAACTTTCGCGTTTGTCTCAAATTTACCCGACTCAACAGAATTTTGTTGGAGGATCTATAGGAGTGGTTTGTTTGAATGACTTTCGGCTGCACGCGGGTTGGATCATGCGACTACCTTCCTCATGTTCAAAGTAAGGGCCCTGTATTCACATAGGCCTAAGTTTTGAAACCTTTGGAGTCCAGTACAGGCCCACTGGTCTCCTATCTATCCTATGGCAACCTCTTTCCCTGATCCATACTCGATATTGATTACCTGCAGGCCTGTAGGACTATGATTGGAACCCAGTTGGTGTGCACAGGAAGGTTGGTTGCTGACACCCAGGTCAAGGTGACACTCCTCGTCGTATCCGTACTTGCAGACGGGGTCCAGCAAGTTTACCAGCTTATAGTTGCGAGCAATCCAGCTACTGCCATTCTGCAGACAGGATGCCACAAAATTGATACTGTTAGCGGCAGTGAGCTCTAACTTGCCCTCCTGCAAAAGAGGCTTGCACTCGTCGGCGTTAACAAATTCGTAGTCCATGGTGATACCACCCCCTTGGTGAGGCTCGTCTCTCGCAGACTGTCCAAAGGCAAGATAGTTCCATGCGTCGTACGAAATATCGTAGGATCCACCAGAGGTGTCAATCTTTAGCAGGTTTACGCTGCGGCCCTTGTGCGATACTTTGACGCATATATTGTCGCAGTCAACTGGACCAGGCCAATACGCAACGCGGTTGGTTTCCAGCTTACACCCTAAGGCGCCAATGGAGCTAGAGTACATGTCGTGGGGAGTTATGCTTGCAGACTGCGCAGTTTGAGTGCTTACCGCTAGGGCAGCGGTGAAATTAGCGACAAGAATTGTAATCTTAGCTATTAATACCATAACCGCAGTCTTGCCTATGGAAGGTACAGTGCTCTTCTCGTTGAGCCTGCTGAAAGTAGCTGATGCCGAACAGTCTCTTATATAATGTAGCCTCTGAGCCTCCAGGCTGCCACAGTTTAAATTTGTTAAGGAAGGTTCGCATGCATTCTTAATCACCAAATTAGGCTGTACCTATAATAATAACCTGTCCACAAGGCCTGAACAGGCATCAAGCTAATTACTACGCAACGGTGTGGCCTTTGCAAACCGCCGCCCAGTAGCAGCGCCAAACGCGGGGAGGGCGATATCCCTAACCTGGATAATTAGCTCAAGATGGTGGTACTCCTATTCCGGCCTTTCGCCCGTCGGTTGGCCCACTGCCGCTTCGTTGCATGCTGTCCGCGCCTCGCCTACTGTGTCCCATGGAATCAAAAAATATGAAGTTCAGTATCATACAGCCTTGCACAGTATCATACAGCCTTGCACAGTATCATACAGCCTTGCACAGTATCATACAGCCTTGCACAGTTTTTCCTCCTTACTAGTGTTTCAAAGCCCATCAGAGAATCTGATCAATGATCCGATACAAACGTGTTCCAAGGTCACCGATTTCTACTTGTGTAGCATCGACATCAGAGAGCTGCTGTTCGCGGTGCTTAGGAGTCGGCATTGTAGTAGCAGCCAAATAGAATGCCTGAGTTGCTTCCCAAAAGAGTCTCGCCGTGTTGCGTTGTGGTGGCTACTCTCACAGTTGTAGCGCTTTGGCTGTTGGATGGCGGAATATTTGTCGCAATTGGCGTTTTAATTGACGGATACCCTGTCTCCATGCTTTCCCTCGGAATGCTTGGCTCGGTCGAGCCGCATGTACCGTCGATTTCTTCGTCTGCGACCCCATCGTGTTTCCTGTGCAGAGCAAACTGGATAGGTGTCGCTGTCGGCTTTTGCTTTGTCACAAACGCTCTGCGACGCGTGTGATAGCGCTCGGAACGCGGGCTCCAGAAGTCTTTCGCCATTTCCGCCAGCTCTGCGGTGCGGACGACAGATATTGTCCCTAGGTCGAGTGAACGTTTCCATGGCAATATTGGCGAACTTTGAGCCTCTTTGGAAAACTGCAGCAAGTGGGCAATATTGGCACGGATTGATGCGTCCAGACTGTGCCCGCAGCCCGGAATAACTTCGTCGACTAAGCCAATTTCCTTGGCGGCCCAAGCGGAGAGTGGCAGCGTTGAAACCGTTGCCTGGAGGGCTGCGTCACTTTTGCAGCGTTTGTGGTATGTCATGGTGTGGAACTCAGAACCAGAAAGTCCCATGGCACCGTAGGCAGGGTTGATGACGACGGCCTCACCTGCCAGGACGCGATCGCAAGACGCGGCAAGAGCCACACCCCCGGCTGCGCAGTTGCCTCGGACAGCGGCTATGGCTGCTATGCCCCTTGCAGGAAGCTCTTGAAGCACGTACTGGGCCAGGTCATTAATGGCGTTAATGTTCAGCCACGATTCTTGCGCCGGATCTGCTGCCGTTTCTATGACGTTGAGGTGGATGCCGTTGCTGAAGTACGACCCGCCCATCAATACGATCGCCGCGAGCGGCATCTCTGTCGAGCTTTGAACTAAATGTCTTAGGGACCTCAGCAATCTTTTGCACTGTGCGGTGCTCATCGCCCCGTTGTAGAAGTCAAAGTGCAAGTATGCCACTCGGTCCGAGCCTACCACTTCGAACTCGATCCAGATCTCCTGAAACGTGCCTGGTGATCGATGCCAGCCGTTCGTCACATCCGCCCCGTATTGTAGAGGCAGAATAGATGTCAGGCCATGAATGGTCACGCCTGCTTCTTGTAGTTCGTGCAAGGCTTGCAAAGCGGGCACCTTGGGCCAAAGCGACGAGTGATCTTTTTCTTTGACGCGGCGGATGTGCGTGATCCACACGCCTTTGTTGTCGCATGTGGAAATGCATACGGCGTTGTCGCGGGACATTAAAATTGATCCGGCTGTGGCAGATGCTGCAGCTGTGCAGGTCTCAATGACGCCCCCGTACAAATAGAGCTTGGGACCGAATACGGTGCTGAGGCACCCCGGCTGAGAGTCAGCGCTCCGGATTCTGCGAGATATCTCTGCCGCCGTGTGCTTCTCTGGGTCAAAGTCTCGTTGGGCAGCGCGGAGAAGAGGCCGATGCTGCGTCTTGCTACCCATGAAACGATGGCCCTTTGTAACGTCATGCCTTCGGAAGGCGTCTTTTGCGCTTAGACAAGGCCTGAGGCGCTTTAGCACTTCATTTTCTGCTCCATTTCTCATTTCGGTGGGCGACGGTGCTGACGTGGTGACAGAATCCTGGCATGCGGCCACGGCCGCGGACTGTATTCTCTCTATGGCCGTCAACGTGGCTACAACAGCTGAGCGAGTGACGTGACCTCGGTATAAGGCGGACTTCGTCATCCGGCAGTCGTTGATGTCCACAGGGAACTGGTCAAAAGCCCAGACTGGCCCTTCGTCTAGCTCAGCAGTAGCCTGTATGACGGTCACTCCCCAATGTGAGCGGCCTACCTCGCTGAAGCTTTGATTTCGAAGCAGCCTGTCTGTATCCGGCTCCGAGCCATCATCGCCCATGAGCAGCCAGTCAAGAGAGCTCGGTCCGACGTCACCGGGCGGGCCGGGATGTATGATCAGAGTCATGAAGTTGTTGTGCACTTTAGTCGGAACCCTGGCAGTAAGGAATGGGCAGATTATCAAATCTGGTTTGACCATGTCAGTTGCCTCGATCATGAGCTGCTCTGACAGAGCATACTCGACAGTAACGTAGTGTTTCGGCGCTAGCACCGTCTGCAGGCGCTGCGACAACGAGTTATGTGTCGTGCAGAGAAAGAGGATTCGCATCTTTGGTCACTCTTGTTTGAGATGGATGTTGGAAAAGGCGTAGTGTGTGTGGCATACTCAGAGATCAGACCAGTCGGAAATGTCCTTAGGAAGGCCTTATATTGCCCGCAAACCAAATTGGTACGGTACAGATCGAGGCGAGAAGCAAGGTGGACTTAGTAACTAAACGGAATGCTCTACACGAAAAAGGCGGTTTCCTAGTCAGTATTGCAAACAGCTCATGTTGCACGACTCGTATTGCAGCCAGTTTTGGCTTCTACGCACTTCAGCCCTTGGACACTACGCCCTGCCATTGGCCCAACGTTCGTCTTGCTTACGCTTTGTTTGGCCGGGAGCTTTCTTCCTTGTGCGTGTATGTGCTGCCTGGGGTTAAACTTTGTGATTCTCTGGTCGTGCCGGCAGCTGTGCACCGCGTCTCAAAGCACCTCCATCTTAGTGTCTGTTAGCCTCCGTGACCGGTTGGCAACGCTCTACTACCCTGTCAGTGGCAGCGGCTCACCAACGATGCAAGTATCTGAGAGGTATGCCATAGACACCACTACTTCACGTATCTATGTCAATGGGAATGGCAAATGCATCCTGTAAAGTTGCGTTTTTGGTTACTGGAGCCGCATGGGTGCTTTTACGACCGTCGCATAGCGGGATTTATCCCCAATTACAAGTGCAAATCCGGAATGTCACAAGTTGTGGTATAGTTCAATTTTTATTGCAGTCCGGACACCTGACACCGCCTACCATGACTGAAGGTTAAGAACAATGGCTGAAGTAGGTCATCTTAGTAAGGAGAGGCGTAGACAGATCTGTTCCAAGTATATTGCCCTCTCGCCCGCAGCTAATCAGCTATTTCTCCACTTTTCTGGCATCTCATTTAGGGACCAACTTCTGAATGGCCAAGTTGTTATCCGTATAACCTCATTTGGTTCCTCCTGGTCTGGCGGATCCGCCAGATGAACCCGCGGCAGTTTTTCGAGCGGCAGAGGCAGATTTGGTGTTTCTTTCTTTCGAAGACCTCGACGTCGTAGTCAATCGTAATCTCGTTGCCTTCTTCCAAACCATCTGCTCCAGCAAATATGGCCACGCACGGCCAACCCGACACACCCCAAACCTCGACAGTGCAGTTGGGATCGCAGCTGTGGTTTACAAAGCGAGCACAGTTGCCCATGGTGGTTGCGTCGCACACCAGTTTCGAGTCGATCGCCATGCAGTAGTGATCCTATCACATCTGTGACGTGAGAGGAAGCATCTGTGAGAGGAGACACTACGTACCGAGCTGTTCCCGTTTCTTCGGCGGTCCGTGTATTCTTCATAAGTTCTCACTTCGCCGGTATACTCAATGATGAATTCTCCGGGGACAAATTTCTGGCCACTCATCAGTCGTATCCCACTGTCATTTGTTTCCCGGATTCTGACGCGAGACGCTCGCAATGGAATCTTCCGTCCCGCGGCAAAAATCCTGTTTCCGCAGTTGACAGCACCCTTGCGACGATTCTCCCCAGAACACTCGATATTCAAGGCGCAATTATAGCAATCGGCACCACATAAGTCGTCTGGCCTGCAAAAACAGCAGGATGGTTCGCGGGCGGGGTAGTTTTTGTTTTTGAGCACTGCTTTTCTTGCCTGGTCCTATGTCTCTGTCAAGCACTGCTTAGTTCTGACTTAAAGGTAGAGTAAATTGGACACTCACTCATGAGAATTTCCTTGTAGCTCACTCCGTAACTTCCCGTCGCAGGGGGCTCGGCCTGTCCCTTGTTAGCAATATTCGCCTAACAAATGATCCTCGCGTTGCGTGTTGTTACCTTTCTCGAGCCGATTCTGTGTTTTTCGACCCCGTAGTAGCTTTTTCGGAAGAGGTACGCCATGTCATATCGGCGCCGACGTTGTGTCCGTAACGAGTGCGTGCGGCCTTTGACTGCGTTCGAGGGGCATCGACGCGTAACTCGAGCCGTAGAGAACGGAATCAGACGTCATGGTCGTTTAAGTTTGGGCCTGACGTGCCACGGAAGAGATATCTGGCGGAGCTTCCGCGCTCCGGTTGAGACACTGCTTTGAGAACAGTTCCAGCGGCCTATTCTTGATGCGTCATTTTGATACTTGTAAATATCCCAGCGTGGGATTTCAGAGCTGGCGTCTGAGCGAACGTCGGAGACACAAGTTGGGTCGCTCAGCGTTTTATACTACTGCGCGACAGAGCCGTGTCCGACAGGTATGGTGTACCATCATTCGCCGCCGTGGGCAGGATAGTCCGTAATCGGAAGCCCGGGCCCTTTGGGGCCGAATTGTTGCTTAGGAACTCGTGAACAAAGCAGACATTGTCCAAGACGTGTAGCGGCGTCATTTCTTCTAGTGCCAGCCTCTCGCCTTGATGAAACAGAGACTCTATTTGACGCTCAGCTTATGACAATTTTATTGGTGCGATTCTTTTCCCGTCGTCAGCTTGCAACGGCAAGGCAGTGGCGTCAAACCGCTAGCGACTCCCGATACTTCTCCAAGGCCAGGGCCATACGCTCCAGCATCTTTTCATATTGGATAAGCAAGGCTTCTTGATTGTGAATACGCTCGTTTGCTTCCGTGAGCCTCTTTCGAAGGTCGTTGCTCGATGCCGTGGCAGCGGACAACGGGTCTGCGCTCATGGTCGTCGGTGCAGAGACAGATGGTGTCTCACAGGACGCCAGCAAGACCACATCGTGACGCCCATCGCCTCGGCCAAAAGCTTCAAATCCGTGGCTCAAGTTCCATAGCAGACTTTTACATTCCCTTGCACTGAGTTTGCTTAGGCTTTTCTTAAAGATAGAAAATATGGCCGGTTGGATGACGAGCCAGCCGTACGCGTCACCCCGTCGCGGGACCAACCTCACCTCACGAGGAGATAGAGACACGCCGACTTTCTTCTCTATTCACCAGTTAATATATTATGTAGTAAACAAATAAAGGTTCCACTGCACCGATATGAGCGGCGAAAGCAAGCCGACAGTCATTTTGGAGCCGGCAGCGGATGGCGTTGGACTGTTTCATTGTCAAACTTCTGGAGCGTATAGTACTAACATGGGTGAAAGCATACCCAGAAGGCGTCAAGGCCATGTGGAAGCGTGCCTGAAGCTCAAAGCAGTTAAGATATGCAGCGGAGGCATGGCTCGCCCGTCAGTACTTCAGAGAGAAGAAAACGGCCGAAAAGGGCCAGATACGTTGTGTCCTGCGGCCGAAAATTGCCGTGAGGACTTACTGCTGGCCTGCTTTACGGTAGAGTACACATCGGACATCGTAAACTGGCTTTTTGCGCAGGCGGTGGTTCCTATCTGAGCCCTACTGACTCACTCGAGAAGCAACAGTTATAAGTGCGGCCGACGATGCGACAAATTCGCCTCTTCAACCGTTACGTGCCGTCTCCAAACTTTGCAGTCTCTGAATACCTCGCGGCATCCTACTCGGTAAACCCACCCCCCCCACCCCCCGGCCGCCGCCGTTACTAACCACTGGATGATTGCATCTGCATACTAACTTCAGAAGTAGCCATGCATCTCGCGCCACACCGCTGTGCGGCTCTCCTTGCCGGAGTGGTCGCTACCCCCGGGATCGAGGCATCGGCATGCGCACCTGTCACGTACCGCTGTTCGTCCGATATCAGACCATAATTGTTTGCAGCGGAATCCAGCAGTGGAGCCCTGCCGCTTTTTGCGATGGCCCTCGCTGCGTTTACAAGCAGGGTCTCCCGTACTGCTCCTAGAGTGGCCGGTTACCATTGTCGGTTTCGGCGTGCCTGGTTTGGGGGCAGTGTTTGGAATAGAGAAGCTCAAGTACAGTATTAAGTCGATATATAATATATCAGAATGTGGAGATCTCAGAGCAGAGGTTTTGGTTGAACAATGTGTATCTCGGGATCATATAGAGCAATAAAGCGAGTGTCTTATCCTGAAAATATTGCCTTGGCTTCCATTAGAAACTCTCTCTTCCGAATTCTCTAAAGAATAAAACCAAAAGCGCACTTTAGCTCCGTATAACTCTCTTATTCCCCACTTGTATGGATGCATTGAGTGCTCGGTTCTTCTCGGCCGGCGCTTCGGACACTTCGCGTCGGTAGATTTCTGCACCACGCTGGTTCTGTCGGGAGCAACGCAAATGCTGTTCGACGACGCGTAACACACTGGAACATTCCTATGCAGCGGAGGCATTGCAGAACTTCCCGCGGTAGCACGGGTTGCATGATGTAGCTCGCCCGATAAACATACAAATTTTGCTCTATCGGCGTCTACGTTCTTTCTTTACGATGGGGGAGTGTGTGGTGACCGTCGACCGCAACACCCCATGTCTGGGCACTGACAGGTCGTCGCACTGGGGATAAGCCGGTCCAGCAATGTGCGACCGCGATAAACTCTTACGCTGTACAATGTACGGTCGAGGCTTCGAGCTTCTGAAAGCTGTTGAAATATCGACATATACTGTATTGATAATTTCAGAGATATGTTCTCAGTCTGCGCCCAAATTTTCGGCCCTACTGTTTATAGCTGATTCAACATTTGTAGCAGTTCTGGCCGATACAGGATTGGCTGTCCCGGAGGTGCGTGGTAAACGCCATCCCACTCTTTGGTGAACGGATCCCTGACGAGGATACAGCTAGTGAAGCCTCTCCGAGCGAAAGTTATGGCCGTTTTCGTGGAACGTGCAATGAATTTCCGGAGCGCCACCTGCCTTTTTCTCCTCCGCATTTTTGCGTCTTTGGTTTCGGATGAGGTTTTCGCCGCGCGAACGTCATGTGGCTGGAGGCGTGGGGGCTTCTTGCCCAGACCGATTAGCTGCAGGCAACCTCTACTCGTACAGTGGGTGGCATTTAGTATTTGCCCCCTGTCAGGTCTCTTCAACGCCACTAT
>NIWZ02000164.1:0-19423 GCA_002242745.2 Lecanicillium sp. LEC01 | reverse complement strand
CCTTTGGGGAGGGACTGGGGTTTTTGGGAGCGGGGGGCCAAGGGTATATCGAAGAAATGGGCCAGTTCGAACCAGCCAAAGACGGCTCATTAAATTTTTGGCCGCCATCCGACCCTGAACCGGTCAACGCCGCTTTTCGCCCTTTCTGGCTCTGTGTCTCTTCAGGTGCGTAGGTACATCTGTGTACAGACAGCTTAACGTGCCCAACCAACTTCGTTTACATGGTGCATAGGCAATGTGCAGAGAGCCTGAATGTGCAGCCTTAAACAAAGCCAAATTCGGCTCACTTAAAGAATATACTCACAATATCCAAGGGAGATCTAACATCATGCTTTTTTTGAACGTAATAGAAGCTCCTCAACTTCAAGTCTCGATGCAGATTCCTCTCAAAAAATGAGCTGTGGCCTTCGTTAAGGAGTACCTCCTTGCTCTGCAGGAAGCTGTAACGACCACAACACCTGGGTGGGGTCACTGGCACAAGACATACGAATCTCAACAGTTAATGGCGCAGTATTGGAACCACTGCCGTCCTCGCAAAATATAGCACATGAACTTTATTAAAGCTGCAACACATCCAATCGTGAAGCGCAAAGCTCAGAGGTAGAACATCAGCGACTCCGTCTTGACCTCACTGATGGCACGGATCCACCAACTCTCTCGGGCCTTGCCGCTTCTATTTTAGGTTTCCCCCTTTAGACAGAGCTGTCATACGATGTAGTCCACAGTCATAGCGGTGGCTGACTTACGAGGCGGTTAATTGAGGGGGGTGTTCTTCCTGAATCACATGGGGCTTCGCTCACTGGTCGCCTCCTGGCGTGGGTCATGGACCATGCACGCAACATGTACCACACTGTGGCAGGTAGCCCAGCCTGACGACCAATGTAGGTGATCAATTCGCCCACCATACACATACAGACAGACACGATGCGTTCCGGTGGGATAGGGCCGATGCACCACTGTACTGCGGTGACGCCATTCTGGTTGCCAGCCGCGTAAAGGCAGACCAATCGCTGCATGAGCTGTGTGCGTGCTTCGACTTCCTCGCCTGCCGACATGTCTGAATAATTGTGCGGGTCTCTGTTCGAGTATAACTAAGAAAGACTTATGCCGGAAACAACCAGCCGCCTTTGCACTAGAGTATTTGTTTTTGCTTAACGTAGGTGCAGGCTTAGAAAAGTTCGCAGGTCAGGCGGCACCTTATATATAATTTCTTTCGGTGAGACTAAGGGAATCCTGGGCGTAACAAAAACTTTAACTATTGTTCTTTATTGTTGGCGTTTGTGGTAATGCAGCCGTTGCTTTTGCGGATCACCAACACGTGTAGCTTGGGAGACATAACCGCTTTCGCCAATAGGCACGCTGTTCTCATTGGCACGGCTGGCTGGCCTACCCGAATAGGAACGCCCGGTCTGTTCTTGACACCCATTTACTAAGGCAGCGTTCTGGCCATAAGAGAGTGAAGTAGACCAACGAAAAAAAATCCACCAAATGGATAGACGGCCATGGTTTCTGTCATCCTGCGAATAGGTTTTACTGTCACATTTTGTTGCAGCTATTACGTCGATCGGCATAGCGCACCACGGTGCGTCATCGTTGTACCGTGACGTGTGAGTAACCAACGGTTGTTTCTTCAGGCACGATTGCTGCCTTAGGCAACCAAGCAGCGGTTCACCTTGCGGCCCAGGGACATTTTCCAAGTAACGGATCGCTCGATATTGGAAATAGGTCTCCATTCTGAGGCTATATATGGCTCCATCGAAGCAGTTGATTCGTTACTGCTTTTTAGTTGCTATGGGGCACTACACTGGCGTGAAGGGTCCTGAAGAGATGCACATTCACAGTCACATCTGGAACTATATATGAACCTCCATTTACAAGCTTCCAGCACGGTCTGCCTCAAATTGGCTCTCCTCAGAAAGGTACGGAGTGGCCGGTGTTCGCCGAAACGGAATTGTTTCGACACTTCTGCCTGTTCTCCAGAAAACCGATGCCTGCGCAGTTAGCGAGAATGCTACCACTTGTATTCGTTTGCTTGACCTACGCCGATCTTAGTCTTAGATTAGAGATGAAATACGCAAGTTGTAATTGTCTACAGGCAATGTACAACGTGGCGAGTGCAACAGCGACAGACACGATCCCATAAACTATGGCAATGACCGTGGATGTATCGAATGCTCCGGTGCTCGGCGGCATTCCCCCCCCCAAACAGGGGGGATCTTGTTTCGCTGCGGACGTGATTTTTCCTGGCACCGGGCTCCTGCAGTTAGGCTGTTTCATCACCAAGTTCCTCGTCGTCAAGGGGTGGGATGTGAGCACCATACTTATCAACGTGGTCCACGATCTTGTCAAAATTTCTGCACTTATGGTGGACATTGAAGTCGGCCATTCGACCAACTTTTAGGCGGCTCGACTTTTTGATGAGGAGTGGTGTTATATCGGCATAGCACATAAGACTGAGGCGGAGAGCTTCTATGCAGTGGTCGACATGCATGCGACCATCAACTGTATTCACCGGCATATGTGGGTACATAGGCCCCCATGACTTGTTAAACTTTTCGACTGGCCATGTCGCTTGTCGTACCATGCTCTATACAAAACATGTCAGGTCTTCCAAATGTGCATAAAGGCCCGATTAGGAAACTGAAGTCGTTTGACCCGAGGCCTTTACTTACCAAACAATGCAGCTGATGAAAAACTTCTAGAATGGCACCATAAGTTGGATAGCTCGGATCACTATTGACAACAGGTACAAATGGACCTTGATCTGTCTTATTTAGAGCAGCAATTCCGGCTTCATCGACTGGGATACTTTGATCTGTAGAGAATTAGGACAACGCTCTTGCATATGTTTGAGCTGCTCTTTGGTCACGCACGATGCCAGAGGTTGAACCACGCTGTTTCGCGTTCCAGAGTTGGGGGTCCGCGATAAATAGTCTGGTGAGAAAAATAGTTGATCAAATCCCCTTCCCAAAAATCAACAGAGTCCCAAATTGGAGCTAGATCATGATTGTCAGACACAGAAACGTCCATGGCACACAGCAATGGCTGCGAGGTGAAGTTACAGAATGGAGAGACTCTTTTTGCGCTCTGGAGCTCGGAAGTTTGGAATCTCCAGGCATAAATCAGTATGCAAATCGAAATTATTAGCAATGTTATGCAAAAACACAGCAATGCGAACAAACGCGCCGCTCGCCTCTCGTGTAAGGCTTTGCGACGGCACTGGTGACCATAGACGGTGCGTGTGTCTTCGGTCTCGAGAGGCTCGTATTTTTTCGTTGGATGGCGCATGGTCGGGTCTTCCAAAGAAGCTGCCTGTGAGGCGAAGCGAGGCGACAGAAAGACAGATGAATGGTGAGAAGCGTCGCAATTAGCTCGCTGAACGATCCGTCGCGAGAGTCGAAGGGGTGAAAAATAGGTAGACAGGTATTGATTTCTAGTCCTTGTCTGCGCTCGAGGCTGGCGTGTACGAGTAGAGGACTGTGGGTCAACAAGAGGCTTAGCGGCTCCGCACCGCACGCTCCTTGGGCTACCGAATTTCTTGGCGCTGTATTACTTCTGTGGGCTATTGGGGCCTACTGAAATACATAATGACAACGCCGGCGCAACATGTATTCCGTATGGAGAACTATACTGGTACCCCAGTAGGGACAGGATCTAAAAGTCGGGGGAGTAGCCGTTGAGGACAGACTGCGGCGGATTATTCGCATCCTGCCGATCTGTTCTCGGGCTATATATAGCCTGGTGAAAAAACTTCCGCTTGAAAATAATATTGACAAGTCGCTGCTTTTGTAACCCTGAGCCTAGCAAAATGGGGAGAGAATCGTAAAGAGCGTGTTACCAGTCGAAAGATGAGTTGTGGCGGCTGTGGAGAGAATATGTACGAGTACACCTCAACAGGGCTTCACAACAGCGGAGGAGCCGCAGACCGCATTTTACGAGTGCTGCTGCGCAGTGAGCGCGAGTGAAATGTCCCCCCCTGCTAAGCGGCGAGACCCACTAGCCATTAGCAAATCCATTACTCCATTACGACTACATCTGGACGGACGTGTGCAATTCATATAGCAGCTGGGCCGCCACTTTCGCAGTGGGAGATTTTCAGTCATCAACACCAAAAGCCGGCACCATGCTTCCAAAATCCCTGTCCCACGCCATTGCGGTCGCATTATTCTGTAATCACCTCGTTGCGGCATTGCCAAGTGTGTGGTCCCTCGAAGCGCAAGCAAAGCAACCCATTCCACGGTATTGCTGAAGCTAACTTTTACGCTGCAGCACAACTTTATCCAGAAATGGGGCCTTTATTTACTAGAAGGTATTACGCCGAGGAAGCGGCCAAAGCCAACCGAGCAGACGTTCTAGGTTAAGGACTGATACCCTTACCACGCCAAAGGCAGGTACTCCAAAATCCAAAAGAAGAACACGTCGGTCTTTCCCAAACAGAGAGAGAACCGACTTCCTTGTCGCAGTTGACGTCGCCGTAATGCGCTGGCCATTGTTCGCAGTGCGGAATTGCGATGGTAATAATGCTGACATTCAATCTTTTCGGTGCAACGGGCTATTAGGCCCTATCCAC
This sequence comes from Lecanicillium sp. LEC01, assembly GCA_002242745.2. Classification (NCBI taxonomy): domain Eukaryota; kingdom Fungi; phylum Ascomycota; class Sordariomycetes; order Hypocreales; family Cordycipitaceae; genus Lecanicillium; species Lecanicillium sp. LEC01. The sequence goes on along the minus strand of NIWZ02000164.1, from coordinate 14,853 downwards.
ACGAAGAAGTTATGGCGAGCATGGGTTGTTTTGGGTAGTGCGTTCTCTTTAAGATTGCGTCAGGTTGTTTTTATCCATAAAAGTCGCACAGTTTGCGGCTTCTTTATACCGTTAGAAACCAAAAAAATTTCCAGCACACCTCTCCAGCGCAACACGATGCAAAGTTTGACATGTTTTCCCGCCGGTCCTGGATGGGCCACATGAGGAAACGATACCGTACCGACGGAGAAGTGAGCAATACGAGCAGCACGGGGGAATTTACTAGTTACTGTAGTACTGTCATTCAATGCACTAGAGATGCTGTGTACCTTTGCAGAGCGTTGGCACACAACTGAGTTATTAGCGCGTTCTACTCGTACGTCGTAATTCAGGGTGCAGTTGCATTATAACACTAGAGAATGTCAAGCAGGCAAGACGTGAACGGTCCGTTGGTAACTTTTTATAGCAATTCAAACTTTGGTGTCAGATCTAATAAAACATACAGAACTTACTTCGGTAGGCGGAGAATTACTTACTTCCACGAGGCAAAAACACAAACCGTCATGGACTGCAACACGCTTTCTTGCTGCAATTGTCACAAATGCGTGAGCCACATGACCGCGCAATTACGAGTAGCGCCGCCCCCACCGCCCAGGTCCAAAAAAAATCGCAAGAACCCCCGCACTTTGCAACACGCACCTTCCCGTTGTGGGCAGGCGCCGAGCTTTTTGTTTTCTCATCCAGCATTCTTGCTGGCCCACGTAGCGTAACGGTTTGGAATCCACCTCCTAAAAGCACACAGGCTATCCCAAGTCATGCAACGAATTCTCTTCCAGCTTTGTAGACCGGTCAGTGGTGACATTGTGCCGCAGCGCGGACAAAGACTACCTAGTAGGGGGCATAGGGTGAAAACAAAAGGGAAGAAGAAGGGTGGGTGGGTAACGAAGTTTCGATTAATTTGCCTCGAACTTGCCCCCCTGTTAGATGTTATTTTCATGTCGTACCCGAACTACCCAAACAAAAGGCCCTTTGGACAGGGGTCATACATATCTAGTGCGTCGTAGCTTTCCGTCAGTAGTTTCAGTTTTTGCGAGTTGAGGTTATTGGTGAACAAGAAGTGCTATGTATTGGTGCCCTCGGTTATACTGACTGTTACGAGTCGATGCGGTTCTATAGCCGTGTAGACCGCGTCTGGGCCACTGGCCCTTCGACAACACGCCCTTTCTTCCTTCGGTCCTTCGAACCAGTCAGAGTGAGGCCTAAAAGCGGCAACCAAGGACAGCGACGGAAACTTTGCAAAGACAGTTACATCGTCTTTTTCGCCTGCAGTAGCGCTGGCTCTGGCCCCCACACCACCAACCTCCGACAAATAGTGTTGCCTCCTCGCTCAGTACTCCTAGGGGAGCACCAACACGCTCCGCACCAACTGGTCTTCTCCATGAGGCCCTCTCCCCCAATATGAACCGCTTCGATCACAGATTCTGATCATGAAACGTTTTGCCAGAACATCTCGTTAACTTTCTCTTCAAAAGGACCAACTGCACAGAGCCGAATCTACGGCAAGCTACCGCTACCATTCTTACGACGCTTGAGGAGCCTCGCTGCCGGGCACACTACACCGAGATGGACGTCAAAGATCTTCTTGCCGCGGATCGCTGGTTTGGCCCCATCTTACGAGTAACCGGCCTCAACGATTTCACCCGCAAGTTCGAAGATTCAATGTTTTCCATATTCCCAATATCCCTATTTATAATTTATGCCCCCCTGTACATTCAACAGCATCTCGGGGATGGACCATGTGTTGAGTTCGGGTTCCTCATGCCCCTCAAGCTCACCGCTTCCGGGATTCTCTTTTGCGCCGACTTTGCTATCCTTGTGCTCTGGACACAGTTTCCGCAGTTACGTTTGGAAACCACACTAGCGAGCTCTATATTGGATTGCTTTGGAGCATTGTTCCTCGGGGCCGTCCTCTATGTTGAGCACCGATACTCTCCACAGCCCTCATTGCTAATCGGCATATATCTGAGCATTACAATGTTACTGGACGTCGCCAAGGCACGCTCTTACTTCCTTCGCGAGGAACTTGAGAGCATCGGAGCTCTCGCGACTGTTGCTGCATCCCTGAAATTTTTCATCATTCTGTTGGAAGAGGTTCCCAAGTCCCGCTGGATCGATCGTCGGCGATTCCCTTTCCTTAGTAGCGAGACCGTGAGCGGATTTTGGAATCGATCCCTTTTCTTGTGGCTTAATTCGACACTTGTGGTAGGTTTCAAGCGCGTACTAACTGTATCGGATCTGCCAGACATGAGCCCTAAATTTAACTCCGAGGTCTTGCATGCCGCCTTCGATGACCACTGGCAAAAAGGTGCGACTCTTTTGTTGCGAATTGAAACACGACAGAAGACCTACTAAATTCTACTTCAGAAGACAAGACGTCAAAATACGCCATCGTCAAGGCTGGGTTTCGTTTCCTATTTTGGGACCTTCTTGTTATCGTTACCCCTCGCCTCTGTCAGTCTGCCTTCGTCCTCGCCCAACCGTTGCTTTTATTACGTCTTGTAAAGACTGTCAAAGGGGGTGAAGTACCTCGCGGTATCGTCGGCGGCTTATGTGGTGCCTCTGCCCTGATATATGTTGGAGCCGGTGTTTGTAATCCCCTGTCCTTGTAGGAACTGTACAATTCTGACCATACACCCTACGCAGCTTTCCAAGGCTATCTACTTGCAGTTCAATTATCGCGTCTTGGCTTACATGAGAGGGACTTTGATAACGGCTCTCTATAACAAGTCACTTCGACTGAGTCACGAGACTTTGAAGGAATCGTCTTTTTTGACCTTGATGAGCGTCGACATTGAAGGCATAGAAGACTGTCTATTCATGATTCACGACATATGGGCCAGTATAATCGAGTTCGGGGTCGGCATATTCATTCTTGCGAGTGTCATGGGACCGTCATGCGTATTCGTCCTGGTTCCGACAGCAAGTAAGCTACATCGCCGGCTTGATTTGTATACAATTGTTGACCTGGACTCTAGTTTCTACCTTCTTCATGGGCAAAACGACGACGCGCATGGCTGCAGCAAGACGCCTATGGAATGAACACACGGGAAGACGAGTGGCAACGACGTCTGATATTTTGGGACAGCTCAAGGGTGTTCGCGTTAGCGGCTTTACCGAAATCATGTCCGACGAGGTCCAGAGGTTGAGAGATGCTGAGATCAGGACATCATTAGCTGAAAGATGGGTGCGTATTACGATGCATGCAACTGGTAAGTTACATATTGCTGAGTGTCGAGAACGGTACTAAACTCATATATTGTCAAGGCTACTTCGCTGATGGACTCACACCTGTCGTTGTCCTGGCTGGCGCATTCTTCTTGGCAAATTCTGATGGCGGCCTCTCTATTGCGGAAGTCTTCACCATTCTCTCCGTTGTCATTATCATCACCGACCCCTTGACGACTCTTCTCATGTTTCTCCCTAGAATTTCAGGGGGGTACTCTTGTGCTTTCCGTATACAAGAATTTTTACTCCTAGGCGAAGTCCCGGAGAGGATCCAAGACGAAGATGTTTCTCCCGAGAAATCTCGTCCCCGACAACTACATGACATTAAGCTCAGCAAGGCTACACTACAAGGCCACGACGGAAAGACCATTTTCGAAAACGTCAACTTTAGTGTCCGCGGAGAACAAATCACTATGATCATTGGACCAGTCGGTTGTGGAAAATCTTGCCTTCTCAGAGTTATATTGGGCGAACTACAACTCTCGGGCGGGACAGTTGCCGTCACGCCGGCGGAGATTGCGTACTGCGACCAGGATCCTTGGTTGCAAAATATGAGCATACGGGATAATATAATTGCGCAAAGCAATTATAATTCAAGTTGGTATAAAGACGTTCTGCATGCTTGTGCTCTTGACGAGGATCTCAAGCAGCTGTCCGAGGGTGATCAGACTGTGGTCGGCACCAATGGATGTAACCTCAGTGGTGGCCAACGTCAGCGTGTTGTAAGTTGCACAAATCTAGTCTTTCTGTGTGTGTGGGTGCGTGTTTTGGCTTATAAAATCCTTAGGCTCTGGCGAGAGCATGTTACGTACGCCCCTCAATTATGCTTTTAGATGATCCATTCTCTGCTCTGGATATTGAGACATCTCGAACTATTTTGGAGAGATTATTTGGCAAGACTGGAATCCTCCGACAGCTTCAGAGCACGGTGTTACTAGCAACAAGCTCCAGTATGTGGAAGATCCCTCTCAATGCCACCCTCTCCAAAGACACTAACCTTGATGCACCTTAGCTGATCATGTATCGCTTGCGGACCATCTTTTCGCCTTCACTGATCAAAGAAGCGTCGCGCCAACGGAACTTGACACCAACCAGCTGCTACAAGATTCTGAGCTCTTGAAATGGCTCCAAAGCGAACAAGAGAAACCAAACGGAACGGCTAAAGAAAGGGACCATGCAGCAGCTTTGCAAACCGTGGGTCCTGAAGCCGCCGAGACTGAGAAAGAGGACGCACTCCGTCGAATAGGTGATATGTCGATATATTACTACTATATCCGAGCGACTGGTTGGAACTTAATGGCCCCTTGGCTCTTCTCCATGGCCTTAGCTGCGCTTGCTGATAGAATGCCAGGTTAGTTTTCCCTATTGCATCTTGGCTTTGCGTTAGTTGCCACTAAATATTCGCGCTAGGAATTTTTTTGCGCATTTGGATGTCGAAAGACCCTCAAAATTACTTATATTTCATCGGCTACGGCATATTTGGTCTCCTCACGATCGCGATACCGTGCATTGCTATTGGGTATGACTATTTTTTCTTGCCTCGCTCCGAGAAGCTCGGGATATTGACGTGTTCTCTGTGTTCTTCCAGGACTTACTACTTGTACCTGGTACCAAGGTCATCCGTCGTTCTACATGATAGACTTTTATTTACCGTCATGAAGTGAGTAAGAGCCTGCTGCCTCCTTGGCACACTAATTCTCTAACACTGGAGCCTAGGATGAGACTTTGGTTCTTCACTCATGTGGACACTGGTTCCATAGTGAACAGGTATGAAAAAAGATGTTTTCGCAGACTCGAACAAACGCTGAAGCAGTATAATAGGTTCAGTTCCGACATGGCGATTATTTTCCACACTTTGCCGAAATCTTTTATGCAGACAACCTTCAGTGAGTGTTCTCCGCTGTTACGACGTGTCTCATGGCTCATCTCTATAATAGTGTTCTTTCAAGTCCCGACTGATATAGGGATTATTGTTTCGGGCGCCAAATACGCTGCTGGTTTTGTACCTTTTCTATTTCTGACCATTTACTTTATCCAGTTCTTCTATCTGCGCACTTCACGACAGTTACGCCTCTTGGATTTAGAGGCCAGAGCATCCCTTGTCACCCATTTTTCCGAGACTGCCGCTGGTATTCAACATGTGAGAGCATTCCACTGGCAAAGATATTTCGTCTGGCAATGCCTTGCATTTCTCGACTACTCTCAGCGGCCATATTATTACATGTTTTGTATCCAGGCGTGGCTCAATTTGGTTTTGGATCTTACTATTGCGGGGACCGCTGTCTTAGTCGTGGGATTCGCGCTGAGTTTCACAAACACCACGTCAGAAGCTGCACTCGGGCTATCCATGGTAAATATTATTACCTTGAGTAGTCGAATCTCGGGTTTCCTCCGCTCTTGGGTAGACATGGAGACTGCATTAGGCGCGATTTCTCGAAGTCGTGACTTTATAAAGAATACGCCAATCGAGACTATAGAAAAGCGCAAGAAAGTTGACGATTTCTGGCCACAAGCCGGTCGAATTGTAGTTCGCAAAGTTACAGCGTCTTACAAGTAAGTTGATCAGCTAACCCTTATACGGAGAGCGTCGTGGTGTTAATATCCGCCTAGTTGCAAGGACCTCATGTCGCACCCTGTTGTACAAGACGTCTCTTTCAAGATACGCCCCGGAGATAAAGTTGGCATTGTTGGCCGTACAGGAAGGTAATATCATCATTTAAACTCTTCTCCTTTATATGTTGTATTAACTCGGTTGGTCCTTCACAGCGGCAAGTCCTCAATGATGCTTACATTACTCAATTTCTTGGACTACACTGGCTCTATTAAAATTGACGGAGAGGAAATCAGTACTATTCCGCACGAGTTTCTACGGCGGCGCATGATCAGTATTAGCCAAGAAGGCATCCAGCTAACCGGATCATTGCGAAAAAATTTGGATCCTTATGACCACCCGGACTTGGACCACCGGCTAATTGATGAGACTTTGATTGACTACCTCAAGCGTGCCTGCCTGTGGGAGACTATTCAATCACGTGGGTACGACTTGGACGTGCCTCTCAAAACTTTGAAACTTTCCACAGGTCAATTACAGCTTCTCGCGGTTGCCCGGGCAATGCTACGCCGCGATTACAATGCTTCCAAAATAATCTTCATCGACGAAGCTATCAGCAGTGTCGACAGCGTGACGTCGAAGAAGCTTCAAGAGACAATGGATGCGTGTTTCGGTCATTGCACTGTAATTACAATTGCGCATCGCCTAGAAACTGTTGAGAAATGTGGGCTCGTTCTCGAAATGGCCGATGGCAAGATCACCAGGAAACTGGACCGCAGGAAGCCTCATAACACAACATCCACTCGGTCTACTGCCGTGCCGAAAGGTGCATAATGAAATTCTTTCTCCTCGTTTATAATGATGCATTGGTTTTGCTTCACAAACATACATAATTTTATATATTCCTTTTACCTGACTGAAAATCACAACAGCTTTGATGCGGCGGCGAAATGTGCGAATGGGGAGTAAGGTGTTTAAGTATCGGCAAGAATTATAGTGGGCGCTGAATACGTCGACGGAGGGTATCGTGGGGCATATGTCAGGCAGACTTGCGCAGCGCGGCTCAAAGCGGGAGACTCATAGCGAAAGCAATTACAAGAATTCGAGAAGATTCTCGGGGAGCATGTAATCGCAACTCTGTCTCAGTACCAAATGCGCTATGTTTTACAAGGGACCGTAATTAATTGAATATAACGGCATGTTTCCGCGGATGGTACTCATGTGATGCGGTAGAGCCTCATGCCTGGTAAGAAGACCAGCGCCAAGATGCCTGTGGCATATTCTGCTCGACCGCTTTACCATGCTCGGAAGCGGATCATCATGGGTTGACCGAAGCGAGGCGTTGGGTCAGACTTGGGTTGTTTGGCGCGTTGGCCAAATACGCGTGTGAGCCCGCCCCTGCCAGGACTGCTTATTTCACATCAGCACAAGACATTATCACCTTGCAGATAGCCCTAGTGACTGTTCTGTATCTATGTACTTGTCAGGCCTTTCCTAGCTCAGCTTCTATATACACGGAATACACTCGTCTACCCTATATGTACTGGAGTACACGAGAGTGCGAGAGAGTTTTGACCACGAAAACCAAGAGTTGACCGCCATGACTTGGCCATGGTCTTCGGTAGTACGCTACCACCAGGCAAAAGGGCTCCCGCTGGTCCGTTTACAAGGACCAGACGACAACAGTTGTGGATGTAACACGCTTTCACAGCACTGTACCGATGTGTAGCTGCTGATTTTGACAATTTCTGCCGTCGCCAATAGGGATTCAATACTGCTGCGCCCCGCATAGCTCTCCAGTGGCAGCTTCGTTATGCTGAATGTCACCCCATTCACGACTTGCAGGTAGAACCAGGGAAACACCGGGTTTCGCCTGAAAACAGCTTTGCCTCCTCGTAGCTGTGTCTTGACGTTCTGACGTCCTCGACTGCGGATGCAAATTGTAGCATCTTGCATCCTCATCTCGACCCGAGTGGGACACTCTTCACGGACTGTGTCGTATTACCTAACCATTGAACCTCCAATGTCAATTCCTATCCCGCTTCCTCTTGAACCCCTCGTCTCCAAAACTCATCCTCTTGGTCTCTTGGTCTCTCGGCTACCGGCCCGATATCACCTTGCGTCTCGTGAAATAGCCGCGCCGTCCAATCGAACACGTTATCGTACTTGTATCCACGCGCTAATAAGGCGCGGCGGAAGCGTTGCCGAAGGTAGGCGTAATTAGGCTTATCCCGGAATCCTAGTGACCGAGTGTAGCTTATATGCGTGGCAAATTCCTCAGGGAGTCCCTCGCAACGACACCCGGCGAGGCGAAAACCGCTGGGAGTCTGTCATGGTCATTGACACGAACAATCCCGAGCACAAGCGCCTCATTGAGACGAAGATACACAAGGAAGAGAACAGTGGCCAGGATCTATGGATGGGTTGCTATTTCTAGCCACCAGTGTAAATCATGGGATCAATCATCCCCATTATGACGTCGGGATTTAAATCTGACAAACATTCTGGTTTGGTGAGACCAAAATCACTGTTAAGCATTCCCTGGTTGAGCATCGTGAGATTTTGAAATAGACTCGGCTGTTGTGTGCATTGTTGCATCGCTATGGGGTATGCCTGCGTCTTGTGCATCGACCAGTTTCTTGGCGCAAAGCTCGGTAGGAAGGATGATTGTGACGTGGGAATGGTGTTGGGATACGCGTTGGCGGGCGCGGCGCTGAATTTAAGATCGCCGTCACGGGCGAAGCTCTGTAGAGAGAGCGACAATGCGTTATGGTTGCCCACTGTCAACTTTCGGTAGTCCTCCTTGAGGTCGGAGTCGGATGGCGAAGCTCGATCGCCTCGGCCGTACATGACTGACTCGGCGTCTCGTGTGCACCGTAACGCTACGGCTGATGGCATCCGTGGTCCTGAAGCCCGTGGACCATGTACTTCCAAGAAGTCTGTAAAAACGCGTCAGACTCAAAATACTATAACCCTAGAGATAATCTCTTTGGGTCGATAATGTCGTACAAAAAGTGCTACAGTACGCAGTAGACCTAAAGCTTAGACATAGGATTGATCGGTTGCACGGTCTACTCGCACCCAAGCCGTCATGGCGGGTAATCAGCCGGGATGTACGAAGAAGGTACGGTCTAGATTAACCTCCACTACACGGTTGTCTAGCATCTCGGCGTGGCTATTTGCTTCATGATCGTCCAGACCCGGGAAATCAAGAACGAGAAGCAGCAGAATTCCTCAAGCCAGGCTATTCTAACAATAATGTCAATATCCATAGTTTACGCACTCAGATCCACTTCGTTACCACAGAGCCGAGATACTAATATTAATCGTGAATAAAGTACGGTAGTTTGCCTTCGCGATTAGGTAGATTTAACTTTCCTGTAGACATAAACTTTTACTTCAATAGTCGCAGAGAATGATGGAGTGGCAGCGGACGTCTCAGGCACTGTTTAGGGAAACCGTGGGAAGTCGACCATTAGTGGAAGTAGAAATTTGTGGCGTAAGTACAAAACCTGCTGTTCGTCTTCAAGCTCTTTAGGGAAGGTGGCCAGTACTCCAAGTCCGTACACTTGTAGGACATCACGAGACAACAACCATTGCCAACTTGACGGCTGGCTTGGGCTTCTCCAGCGACATCCATTCTGAACAACCTTCCCACGATTCTGCGACCGATCAGACGGATATGATCGCCCACATGGCCCGGAAAGCAGCTGAGGTTTGCAGAGCCAGCCTCCTTATTCCTTCACAATGGCGTGTCAACATATACAGCAAGGATTGTGCAGGATAGCAACGAAAGGGATGCCCCGGATCGTGTGTCGCTACCCCAACCCAGTCGAAAGTCTTTGAGACCTACTCAAAACACTTAATCTCTATCGCGAGTTACCAACAATGGTAAAAGAAATTATTTGCTTCAGCAGCTAACTTCGCGAGGCAGCGTGGGAACCATTTGAAGATTCGCTACTTGAGAGGAGCTTCTTCTATGGAGAGGCCACTCGAGGCTGCCCATTAAGCTAACGGCTGGTACACTAAATAATAGCCTGGTTTTACGTACGGCAATTACATCGCCAAAATCTGTTTTCAGCGATGCAAAAATAAAAAGCAGTGTTTCCTTGAGAATCCATAAGTCAAGGTTTTCTGCTTGGAATGGTGACGTCTTGTGTGCGTGACAGAACGAAACTTTTAGACACCCGCTCTCCCGTGCCGACCACCTCTTAAGACACCGCGACGGCGAGTGCGGGGCAACCCAAACGAGATGTTCAATTTCCAGTGCCGTCTGCCCGTTCAATTGTCCATGCCGTAATCGACGGGAATCCTGTTTCGTACAGCTTAGATGCCTCCCCTAAAGCATGAGATGCAATTTTCACCATACAACCCCTACTTTATCGGGCGTTGACGCTATAAACAGTCAATCAGATCATCTTTTCAGCGTCAGCCAAATATTGCTGTTGCCGCCAAATAATTGGCCATCACCTTTGACCCTGGTTTACGAGCACACAGAAGCAGTCCGGTGTGCTGAAGGATGTCTGCCAAGGATAACTTACCAGGCATACAAGGCGTGTGTGACAAATATAGAAGGACGGCGCGCATTTTGACAGAACTTTTAAATCACGCAGCAATTCGTGAAATTTTGCCATTGCGCAAGTTGATACAAATAGAGTTAATGGAGACAGAGAGAATGCTGCGATCAGCGCGGAAGTCCGACCTTAAAATCAACCCAATACTACTTGGTATGCCATAGAATAGATTCTATCTTCGAACCGGAAGCCAGAGGCCAGTGTCCGTTTGGCTGGCAACGTTTCAAGTGTCTTATGTACTCCTACTATGGGCATATTAAACCTGAGCATCTCGTTACGAACGATAATGGTGCGGCACGCGGACAACCGCTACAGGCCGTCATCAAGTAGGTAAAATGCGTCCCCGCGGTTGCATGTGTCTTCAGCGGGCATTATCTCCGGGGGACTCCACTGCCGACTCGTGACCTAAACTGCAACAAGGCCTGCATAGCTCTCACGTACATGCGTGATAAAGGATACGAGTTGAGTGGCCCTCTATACTGCGGTAGGATCAATTCTAAGTATGGTGCGAGCCAACAGGTCTTCCACGAGGCGAAGCATCGCTATGGCAACACAACCAAACAACGGCGCTTGGCGGTTGGGCACCTGAGAGGAAGGTGGAGCCTGACACGGAAAGTCGCGCTGACGATACGAGGTAGAATCAGGTAAAGGTGGGGGTAAATTCAGGTAATGATGGAGGTAATTGCAGGTAATGAAGGGGGAAAGTGCAGGTAATGATGGAGGTATATGTAAGTAATGAAGGAGGTATATCCAGGTAATGATGAAGGTATATGCAAGTAATGATGGATGCAGGTATGAGATGAGCCCACTGCGGGCGACGTATCAAAACTACTGACCTCGACGTCTTCGCCGCAAACTGATGCCGTAGCATACAACACTGCACAGCACCGCCAGAAATCTCGCGCCCGCAAATCTCCATGCATATAGTGGCCTCTTGGACTAACTTTTGCGCGCGACATTGCCGTTGGCCGGGCGAGGGATGACGTGGTGGCTGGGAACCTGGAGTCACGGCCTGTATCGCAGTCAATGCCAAGTCGCTAGTTTACAGGCAGCTTCGCCTGATAGCTTTCAATCCAACTGAAGTTGTCCCTGGTCATCACTAGAACCACTACTATTGAAGTTGTACCTGCGTCCTTCGGTTGGGAAGAAGCTGCACCAACCATTGGCTTGATATGGAGCACGTGGGGTTATCCTGGCAGTTCAATCCCGTCGAGCACCAATCAGTCTGAGAGGGCAGGCAACCTTGGGAAAGAATACGCAGCCGACGAAATCTTGGCAGCTGCGAGCGCCGTGGGTCTCTTACCTGAAGTTCACGTAAATCGAGGCTATGCGAACGACAGGGCAGATTGCCAGAGTTACATTAAACCCAGCTGGGAATTGGTAAGCGTGATAGCATCTTGCCAAACTCTAGCCTCTACCAAGATCATGGCACCATCCCCGATATCCATTGCAATATGTGGCGGGGGCGCCTCCGGATTGTCAGTGCTCATTCATCTTCTCAAGGAGAACAAAAACGCCCTATGTATCAACAAAATTGTCATATACGAAAAGAACGGTGTTCCGATCGGTCCCGGTCTAGCATATTCGGCGGAAAAATGCGGCAATAGCATCATCAACATGGCGGCAGATACTATGGGATTGGTAGAGTCGGATCCGTCTCATTTTTGGGAGTGGCTCGCTACTAATCGACCACACTTCCGTGACACCCGCTATCCACCGCGGCACGTCTACGGGGAGTATCTTTGCTCCCTCTTCGAAGAGGCTCGCAGGGATGCTGCGTTGAATAAGGTGCATCTTGAAGTGCTTGGTAGGCAAGCCATTCATCTTTCTCGCAGTTCGAAGGGCACATTTTATTTGGTAGACGATCTAGGTCAGACTCTGGCTGTGGATAGGGTAGTGCTTGCCCTAGGAAATTTCCCACGCATAACTCAACCACACTTGGCAGGAAGTCCTGGTTACTTCACTAGTCCATGGCCGCTTAGCGGCTTGAATCAGATTCCCACAGTCTCTACCGTTTGCATTATAGGCACGAAGCTTAGTGCAATCGATGCTGCCTTTCACTTGCTGGACAATGGTCACAAAGGTCCAGTTTACCTTGCCTCCAGAGGACGGCTGTTGCCCGGGGTCCAAGCGAATGAAAGTGAACAGTATCGACAATGGTATTCCCTGGAGCTACTTGCGAGAGACTTGGAGGAGCTCAACGAGCCTATCTCGCTTAGAAGCCTAGCCACCAGAGTCGGCTTGTTAGCGGAACAGCTCGGTGTGCAGGACTGGAAAAGCTTTTTCGAGAAAGACGAGCCCCTGCCGCAGTTATGTCGTGATCTTTCGTCTGCAGAATATAGCAACGCAACGTGGAGAATGGTGGCCGAGTCAGCTGTCTCAATTCTTGAGAGATACTGGAATGTCCTCAATTTCAATGATCGGTCCAATTTTCTCAAAGATTGGAATAGCTTGTGGCACAGCCTGATTTACGCTATGCCGTACGAGAACGGCCGCAAATTGCAGTTGCATCTGTTCAAGAAGAGTTTGAGAATTATCAAATTAGACAAGGTTTCGCGCAACAAAAACGGCTTTACGGTTCTGCCGATAAATGAAGAACCAATACATGCTAACGTTGTTGTGGAAGCTGCTGGTCAAGAGCTAGATGTCTCCCGTATCTCATCTCCATTGCTACATTCTCTACTCTCGTCAAAAATTCTAGCAAAATGTCCTTTGGGAGGCCTGACTGTGGACCAGTACACACTCGAGTCGAAAGACACAAAGGGCATCTACGCAATCGGCTCATTGACTACAGGGGTGCATTTCTACACCAATGGCATCGACAGAAACGTTACCCATGCCATACGCATTGCACGGCATCTGGTTGGGAAACCTAGTTATCCTCCACCCCATGCTGCCATCATTGTTTACGATAATTCAAGTTATTGGGGCGAGTTCATTAAAAGCGCAATACCCCGAATGAAAGAATGCGATGTGGTTCCCTTCATTTTCTTCTTTACAAGCCATTGGCTGAGAAAAGAACACATGCCAGAGACAGCAACAAATGAGCTTGGTGAGCTTCACCGCTCCAAGTATAGCAGCAACAGGACAGCACTGGACCCATTGAAGCCAGTCTTTTTCTATGACTTGGTTGATACCTTTGGGATCTCTGTTCGCAATTGTGAAGATATGAACCAAAACGCTTTCCTTGTCGCACTCAATGAGGCTCATATTGATATATGTATACTTCTGGGGACCAATTCCAGTCCTAGTGCCAACTCGACCGAGCCGCTATATAAAAAATACAGTGAGTTGACAAACCCGCCCCTTCGTTTGCTACAACGGTCAACTGCCAAGGAAGGAAATTTGGACTGTGAGGATACTGAGCACAAAATGGGGCATTACAGTGATAAGGTTTCTCATCTCATCCATAGCCTTCTCTGAATTATTTATTGGAAACTCAGTGCGCCGAGTAAGAAAGGCCAGATGCAAGCAAATACCACAAAGCCGTGCCGTTATGCTGTTATTGGTCCGTTGCAGTGCGGCGGAAGCGCGGCAACGGGCTTTTATATGGCTCTGTCATGGTGGCCCATGATCGAACTTATCAGCGGGCTTTGACGAGAAACATGGTACACAACTGCCTGTCTTCTGACTCCTCTCTTTTGTTAATGTACGCGATAGTAGCTGAGAAAGCTTCAGACTGTCACATGAAATCGATAGCGTATTTGCAACTCAACCCTGCTGAAACATAGACAGTGCACCGATGAGATACAGTTGTCTGTTGGTCGCAGGCAACCTGCGCCGTCTGCGTGTTCGTTGCGGAGCTTCATATCTACGAGACAGTCATTGCATCGGTTTCCTGATGCTGGCTCTGCCATCATCTCCCTATTGTCTCGCTTAATTTCATAGCTCATTGAGGGCCCCGTAATTTTCGATTGACGTCGCTCCGCAATCGTCCGCGTCCGTAAACCTGACGGCGCGCATTTGGACACAGTTAAGTATGCAACATATGGTCCAGCAAACGGGGTACAACGGATCACATGACAGCCATTCCCGCCAAACAATTGATTCAAGTCGCTATGCTTTGTAGTGGCGCTTCAGGCAATTGCACGGAGTAAAATATCGAGCCCTTGAACAAATGTTATGTAATCGGAATCGCGGCCTCCGGGACGACCCTCCTACAAATTGTGGGCCGCCTGTTTGAATTTAATCCAGTTGAGCGCCCTCCCACGGACTCCGATCATTCCGACTCATTCTTACGCCCAAACATCTTCAGCTAATGGCGTAAAATGCCTCCCAGACGGGCATGTGATATCTGCTTCCAGAGAAAGGTATGTTGGCCTTCCGCATGTCCGTTTGCGCAAGCTCGTGCCCGTCACGTATAAGCCTTAATGCTCAGGCTATGGTTAGATCCAATGCTCTATCCCAAATTCGGGCCAAGCCTGCGACTGGTGCAGCCACCACAGTGTTGAGTGCACGTTTACA
>NIWZ02000163.1:7500-19398 GCA_002242745.2 Lecanicillium sp. LEC01 | reverse complement strand
GTTTTCTTGTACAATCCGGCCCAAGTACAGGGTCAATTCGCTTTGGGAAAGTCCTAAGAATTTAAAAAAAAAAAAAAAAAAAAAAAAAAAAAGATTTAGTTTAGTCGGGCGTGGTGGCGTACGTTTTTAATTTTAGTATTTGGGAGGTAGAGGTAGGCGGATTTTTGAGTTCGAGGTTAGTTTGGTTTATAGAGTGAGTTTTAGGATAGTCAGGGTTATATAGAGAAATTTTGTTTTAAAAAATTAAAAAAAAAAAAAAAAAAAAAAAAACTTACGCAGCTCGAGCTCTACATCCTCAAAGTCATCTTCGAGGTCCTGTAGCTGGCTGTAGGACACGGGGTTCTCAACCTTTTCGTCAGACATGTTGGAGGAGATGCTGTTTGTTCTATGTAGACAGGTATGGGTAGGTATGAAGGATGGGGGAAATGTGACAAAACGAGAGATTTGGGGAAAACTTTGCTTAAAAGTAACCCAAGACTAATGCGCAGAGGTCAAGGAGGGAGGGGAGGAGGAAAAAAAAAAGAATCGGGGTGCACTGGATCTAGTTCCGCAAGCTTTGGCGCAAAACGTTTTACATCCAAAAATTTTTCTTGTCCCCTGCCATGGCGGGCTGCGTCAGCGGTGGGCGGTCAACTTTTTTTTTTTTTCCTACTCGTACTACTACCTACTACGACGTAGGTAGGTAATTCGGCTGACGCTGAGCTTGATGTCATTGGTGGGGCGCCTGCGAAACTGCTGGGCCCTGTTCCACGCGGTGCAGTGCTCTGCTGGTGCTGGTGGTTGGTAAGGTCCCCACCGCTGCTTGCAGCAGGTACTGTACATGGGTCGTTGCGGGGGACCTGCGGGGAAGCAAAAGTCACTAAAGGTACTAACTGCCTCCAGTCAGCAAAAGTGTCAGTGGGAGATCCCCGAGCAAAAAGGGAACGTCACAGAAGTGTCCAACTCTGCCATTGGGCCGTAGAAGCAGGGTCCGTTGACACGGCGACGGGAGAGTTTTGCGCGGAAACCTTGGCTGCTGGCATAATTACTCGTGCACAAGTAACAGGGGTAGATAGCCTGTTCTTGTATCAAAAGTAATTAAGAGTACTTGATGGCAGCTTGACCGAAGACTAACAAGGTACGTCCGACTGTACGATACAATAGTCCTAGGTTGGCGGCCACCATGTAATATACCATAAAGATCCCCCCCAAAAAAAAGCCAAGACAGCCAGCTATACCACAGTCATCTATGAACCAATAATATATCCTCAGAACCCAAATATACCCTGCCCAGGGCAACGACAAGAGGATGCTCTGAGACTTTTCTACAAATCACTCCAACATACGATAGGTAGTCAACAGCCTTATTATCCACTGCCCCTACCGCGCTACACTAGCCCATCTCAACCGCCAAGATCCAACGCCACCACCGTTTAGCTCCCTCTTCACCATCCATTTCTTCACTTACACGTCAGTCAAACTCGCCTCATCTCAATCTGCACCGCAACGTTTTTTTCCTTGGGAATATTGGCTTCCGGTTCGGACTACCTACTACTTTAATCGCAACCTTCTCTGTCCTGCATACCTACGCTTTGCTCCGAGGGAACCACTTCAAGCCTACGTAATCCCGCATTCCAAAGTAGCAAGTCGCACGAATCCCTCATCTCCCAACGCGGTAATCGGCCTCTCGCTGCCCCACCATCACCGCCTCATGTCGCCTCACTCACCCACTCACTCACCCCAACTCCCATTGCCATCTCTATTTCATCCTCACTCCCGTCCCATCCCTTCACCTTCTTTTGCTCCTTTTCATCTCTCATCCGTCATCTCGGCAACGTCACATTCACCTCCAATTACCTCACGCCAAACAACACGAAAAATGCCAGTCCCGCTGGAAATAGCAGTCTTTTCCTCACAAGACGCCTTAACCGCCCAATCTCTCGGCGCATCCCGCATCGAATTCAATGCACCCGGCTCCTACCCAGATGGCGGCCTCACCCCTCCCACTGACGCCCTGAAAACTCTCTCCCCGCAGCTCACCATTCCCATACGCGTCATGATTCGCCCCCGTGGTCCCCCCGGCGGACCCAACCCCGACGCCGCGACAAAGTCCAATGATCCAGACTTCATCTACACGCCTGCCGAGTTTGACCTCATGCGCCAGGCCATTCTCGATATCCGAGCCGCTGGCGTCATGAGCCCCGATCGCGGCGACGGCTTCGTCTTTGGCATCCTTGCCCACGATAGCGCCTCTTCATCCGGCTCTTCTACGTCGAAATCGAAGCTGAGTATTGACATGGCTCGCTGCAATGAGCTAATTGAGCTCGCAAAGCCAATTCCTTGTGTTTTTCACCGCGCCTTTGACACAATCGCGTCGTCATCGTCGCATATTTGGAAAGATGGGCTGGACCTGCTGATTGCCAGCGGGTTCCAGGGCTTGCTCACGGCCGGAGGCGCCAAGGGCTCGTGTGGCGACAACATAAGTCGGCTGGAGGAGCTGTGCGAGTACGCCGCGGGCAGGGTGGAGCTTGTTGCCGGTGGTGGTTTGAGGCACAATAATGTTTCGACCGCCGCAAAGAAACTACAGGCGACAAAGGGGACGGAAAAGGTCTGGTTGCATTCTGCTGCGTTGCTCAAAGATGGATCCGGCCTGGACGAGGCTGAGCTTCAGGCACTGTTGGACAAGCTTGGACGGAGCGATTGAAGCTGCTAGCTATGTGCTATATAAAGCTTTCGGATTGGCGGTTCTTTTGTCTTTTAAAGCAGGCGTGTACTCTAAAACGGCCATCACGATTTCATGTTGCTACTTTTTGCTTTGTTCCTTTTTTTTCGAAAACCCACCCGTCACAGTTCCTTTATTAGAGGCTAGCCACCAGTTACTGTTACAGAATTGTCATTGCTTTAAACAAAAAATTGTATTTGGTGTTCTATATAGTGATGCGTCGAATTATCACTGTTCCGAAAGGGAAAACATCTTCTACTTCTACACACCAATTTATGCATTCTTGGTCGTCCGTCATCGTTATGTACTGCTACACAAAACCCCAATCTCTCAACGCCACGCCCGCCAAAATTTCTCACATATACAAATTTTTAATTTATCTCATCCTTTGAAAACTAAAACAGACAGTTCTCATTTACTTGGGAGTAGGGGCTTTGCAGCCAGGGCCACGGTCATCGCGAGCAAGACCAAGGCAGGCAGAAATCTTGTAAAAGAGGTCGACGTTGTCAAAGGTTCCGCTGAAAGTGTCCTGGCAGGGGCCCCAGGCATACACAGGAACGTCGGTGAGCGAGTGCACGCCCTGGGCATCGCTCAAAGGCAGGGTGCCGTTGACGAGAATACCGTTCTCGCCGTCCTCGGGGTTGGCGTAGTACTCGCTGCCGCCCTCTTGCTTCTTGGCGGCCACACGAGGACCATCCTTGTGGACCTTGTAGTTTTCGCGGTGGTCGGGCATAGCGCCAACACCACCAGCGATGGCGTAGCGGGGCTCCCAGTTGACGGGGAAATTGGCACCGGTGCCGTAGCTGATGCCAGCATCCTTGGTGTACTGGGACAAGCCAGACTTTTCGTAGGTGCCGACGGCGTTGCGCTTGTTGCGCTCGTCCTCGGACTTGGTAAGGTATTCGGTGTCGGCAGAACCCCAAACGCTAGAGTGGCGGGTTAGAAACTTATGAAATGTATACCTTAACAAGAGGGGGCCACTTACTCAAAGCCGTGGCCGTGATCAGCGGTGACAAGGACAAGAGTATCCTCGAGAATGTCTAGCTCCTTGAGCTTGTCTATGGTGGCGCGGACAGTGTCATCGAGCTCAAGGAGATCGCCCAGAGCCCGATCATAGTCAAGAGCGTGCATCTGCTTGTCGATAGATGCTGCCTCGGACATGAGGAAGAAGCCCTTGTCGCCACCACGCTTGTGGAGAATCTCGACAGCCTTGACAGTCATGTCCTTGAGACCAGGGAGGTCCAGAGCAGGTTCCTTACTGCCCATAGGGTCATTCTTAAAATCCTTGAGGTTGTCTGTGTACACGTTGCGATCCAGCCAGACGGGCATGGTGCTCTGGCAGAAAATACCGAGAGCCTTCTTGCTGGTGTCGAGAGCGTCGAGGGAGGTCTTGTTAGTGCTAACACTGTAGCCCTTCTTGGCAAACTCCTCATAGTAGTCCTTGCCCAGGTAGGAGCCCTTGCCGGGGTAGAACTGCTCAGCGCCGCCGCCAAAGAAAACATCGGGACCGCCGTGGTTCGTCCAGCTGTAGTTGGTGACACCATTGAGAGTTTGGTCAATGAGAGGGCCGTACTCGCCACGGCGACGAGTGTGACTACTCAAAGCAATGGGGGTAGCATCAGCCATGAAGGCGGTGGAAACAGCACCCCAAGCACCATGCTAAGAAGAAAAGTTAATGAGTGGCACGCGGAAGTTAGGTAAACAAAAAGACTAACCCAGACACGCTTGAAGATCTCGACAATAGTTTCGACCTTAGGGTCGTCAAAGGCGTCGGGAGAAGAGTCGGCGTAAACACTGAATAGTCAGTCTATTTGCGCGTATATAAAACGCGAAGAATGGAAATCTTACCCCATGGCGTTGACAGTGCTCTTGTGGCCGCTGTAGAGAGCAGAGGCAGAATTGGCAGAGTCGGTGATGTAAGAGTCAATGGAATGGGTCATTTGGTGACCGATGACGGGGAACTCGTCCATCTTCATCCTGGACTGGTACTTGCCGTTGATGCTCTTGTGTCCGAGGAGGCGAGCGGCGGTGATCTATTTCGTTTCCGTAAGCAATTGAAACTTCCATTGAAGTTTGAATGGACGGTAGCTTACCATGTTGGTGGTCATGCCATCACCAATGAAGAAGATGACATTCTTAGCCTTACGCTCCTTGGCAAGGTCACGGACAAGCCACTCGGCAGTTGTCTTTTGTCCGTCATAGTAGTTGAGCGTGACTGTGTACTTGCCAGGCTCGTAGAGAGCAAGCTTGCGGTAGGCCTTGGAGGCAACATTGACGACAGAAGGTGTCTTAGCATCCTCGGCGAAGAGATCCTCGTACCAGGAAAAGTCCCAGGTCTCAAGCTCAGGCTCCTTGATGCCAAAGACCTTGGCAAAGTCGCGAGCCTTCTCACCCTCCTTGGCGATTGTGACTGTGAATTTTTCGTCGGGCTTGCCGTCGTGAGCGGCCTCGGAGCCGTTGACGGGGGCGTGGACTTCGACCCGGAGGTCGAAGAGCTGGCCGGGAAGGAAATCGCTCTGGTCCGGGGGCAGAAGACAACCAAGGTCGGGACAGGTTCCCAGACGCTGGTAGGTCTGCGCGGCGACCTGGGAGACGGCCGACAGCGAGGCCGCGACGAGGGCGGCATTGACCTTAGGAAGCATTGTGGCGTACTGCTACTGCTAGAACTCTTTCCTTGACCAAGGGAAGAGGAAGCAGTGTTGTGTGCGGAGGACAGTCTGCTTGTTGAAGCTGACGAGCAAAGAGAAGACACACGCAGAGAAAACGAGAAACGGTCGAAAGGTTTGTGAAGCAGGGTCGGTTGGGTCTCTTATATATGGCCATGGATTGGCGCGCACGCAAATCCAAGCTAGAGAAAGTCTGCCCAAGCTAGCTCCAGCTGCAGCCTCACAGGCCGATCATTTTCGTCGGATGGGGCAATATCCATCATGCAGTATCAAAGAGGGTCTTTTGGGAGTGAGACTAGTGAGTTGGTGGCTCAGCTTGATGAAGACAGTGTGGTTCGTCCATTGGATTATTGGACGGCCAGGCATCCCACGTTGGCTCCAGAACGAAATGCCTTGTGCAGGGCCATCATGTCAACGGCTGCCAGGATGCGGTCCTCAAATGGGCTCCAACTGAGTGGATAATTACTCATTTTCGAGGTGGTGTTGTGCAGGCCATTAGTAGTTTGCTTGCTGCAGCGGGAACAAGGCGTTGGGGCGGGCGATTATCAGGGGATTGACCCTTTACAGACGGGCAAGGCAGCCACGTGCGTGCGCCACAGACGTGCTTCCAATTGGCTAGTACGAGTAGGTACCTTGGGTAGTGCTATTCGTAGTCAAGTACCTACCTACTGTCTGCGTCGGGACCGCGTAGAAGAACAGGTCCGTGTGGGGAACGCAGGCAAGTGGCCACTTGGTTTGCCATCTCTTACCCGCGTACCTCCGTACATCGTAGAAAACCTTTCAACTTGGTCTAGGTCTGGGAGCAAAACAGCTGAGGCTTTGGGCTCTCTCTTCCACTTGTGTGGCGCTAATTAGACGCAACTCTGGGCCGTTTTAGCGTGGAGCTCCACTGGGAGAAAGACTGAAGGTTATCCTGCACTCTGTCGTTAGCGGCCCCCACAGAAGCCACAGAAGGCTTGTGCTGGACGGGTCGGCGATCGAAGCCACGCCCCGTGGGTAGATGGTGGCACATAATTGGGTAGATTCCGGTGCCGGCCAACGGAGATTGTCTGTTAGGCTGGGCGCCTCGTACAACTCTTGCTGGTACTTATTAAGGACTTAGTTAGGACGTACGAGTAAGTACGAGTATACTAGTACGGACGTACGAGTACAGTACCTTACCTAGGTAGTTCGAGTTTGTGTAGCGGAGCGTCGGCCCAGTCTCGTCAGGTTGGTATAGCTTTGCGTTCTACGCACGTATTTCCGCCTCGTTGTTGGTACAGAGAATTGTATTCACCACGGACAAATGAGCCAGCCAGTAGTACTCCGTACGTACAAAATGGTGGAGTATAAAGCCAAACTGCGTATCGAGCTTTGCTCTATTCTTATGACCGTCTCACCGTCGTTGGTGGTTGACATGCAGACAACCAAGACAAGGCTCGTCTCTGTACCTTTCCTCCCCGTTCCGTTCACCGAGTCTCAACAGGGATCGCGGAATATGATGGAGGGGCGCAATCGATGCGGAGTGTCGACTACTCGTATCGCCATAGGATGCTTTCCAGAGTGGTCTCCGCTTCGTCTCCGAGTGTTCCACGATTCCCCTTCTACTCGTATGCACATAGAGTACGGACGCATGTGTCGTATGCAATATCGAGCACCTCATCAACGAATACCACCCTTTATTATTATTCCCCTGCCCATCGACTGTATGTAGAGTTACATTCCGCCGGCTACATCCGATAGTGGAACTGACGAAAGTCAACGCTCGCCGCGCCAGGACGTTGTCGTTTTCTTTGCAGCCGACTCTGCTCCGCAATAGGGTCGTACGCCGGGGAACGGCGCATACATATTCCCACGGCCAGTCTCCATCATAATGTATACAAGTATACGAGTACTCCGTTTTCTGTAGAGTATTATGCATCTCGTAGATAGTCCGTAGTATATTCGCGGTTCATTGGCCGAGAGTTTCCACTTTGGGCGTTGTCACCACCAAGCCTTCCGGGTTTCCCATGTCTTCATCCCACGTGTTGGTAGACTCCCTTGTTTTTGGCATCTCGGGTCCCCGAGCCGTTAAAGCCGACGCAGACTATTGAACTCTGTCGGAATCTAGGAAGCGGCAATTTATTCCACTGCTCGCAACTGTTAAAACGGCTGATCTTGCCACCAACGACCGTATACAACAAGTGTCGCCCTGTACAGGCGTACATTGTAGTGGACCTCAAACGAAAACGGCTTCGGCCGAAATGCGAAGAGATGACAGCCCAACACCGTGAGCTTTCTACACTATTCACAAATAAAGGCACGAAATTCTACCAAAAACAAAAAAAAAGTGAATAACTTGTCTGTTTTATTCAAGCCCAAAAAAGTTATCTGTTTACCTCTTTATCAAATACTACACGCTCTACCGTGTAGCGGCCCGCCCATCGTACAGTGTTCGTATACTTGACCCCCAAAACAGCCCCACCAATAGGATGCCGCCAATCTACCCCAAACGGCTACTACACCTGCCAACACAAGCGTCCTGGAGGAGAAAAAAAATTCAACAGCCTCAGTTACGACATCGCAGTCACACCACAGCGCGCGAGACAATGCCAATATGACTGCACAACCCCAAATGGACAGCGCAGAAATGTCAACGGCCAGCAGGATCTTCAGCTCGTCAGCCACCAGCGGATGCGCCGCTCGCCTGGGCCGCCTGGCGCTGCCTGGTCGAAAAGCCTTTGATACTCCCAACTATACATCCATGGCCAGTCGCGGTCTTCTACCACATGTTACGCCAGATAATATGAGCAAATACACCTCTATGGTACCCATTTATATGGCACTGGAAGACTGTGAGTTGAAAACGCTACCCCAGACTGAACCACCGTCATGAGCTGACGAAATCCAGTCATTGAAAAGAAGCTACCTCCCATTTATAGTGCGCCATCAGCAGCATCAGCAACCAGCAACACTAGCAAGATACACAGCTTTTCAGCTCTCCCCTCATCTGTGCCCACAATCATGGCTGCAAGGCGCTGTCCTCCCGTAACAGCACCCGCCGGCAACACTTCCAAGACTGTAACACTCTTCACCTCCACCGGCTTCCGCAACATCACCGTCCCTGAGTTTGCCTCAGCCGTGGCCACGCTTTCCCCAGACGTTGTCATCCCTCTGGCCGACTTGCCGCATACGAGCACCTTGCCACCCTCCAAAAAGCTCATCCGTATGACGGAGCGCACAGAGGAGTGGCTGGATGAGCTTCTTCACCTGACGGATTCGGCCCCCTTGTCGGCTGTGTTTGCGCCCGTGCTGACCGTCGAATATCCAATCCAATGGGATTACCTGCGCCACTTGGCAGAGGACGTGCTTAAATCGCTCTCAGGTCTGGCAGTTTACAATGTCAATTTGCTGCCGGACCTGGAGAATCATCCCTCCCTGAAGCCGTTGCCGAGGCTATCAATGGAGCCGCCAAAGTCACCTCACGAGATTCTGCGACAAGTCTCACTAGGTGTTGACGTATGCGTGGCGCCATTTATCAACGGCGTTTCCGATGCTGGTATATCCATGACTTTCCAGTTCCCGTCGCCAGCGCCGGGGGAGGAAGAGAGCATACCCGCGCCGCTGGGCATAAACATGTGGTCAGAAGTGCATAGCACCGCACTTGTGCCATTAGTGGAAGGCTGCACTTGCTACGCATGCACAAATCATCACCGCGCATACCTACGACACTTGTTAAATGCCAAAGAGATGCTGGGATGGAGTTTGCTGCAGCTGCATAACCACTTTGTCGTGGATATGTTCTTCCAAGGTATTCGTGAATCGCTGCAAAACGGCACGTTTGAGACGGAGAGGACCCGGTTCTTGACGACATATGAGCCCGAGTTCCCTCAAGGTACCGGCGATCGGCCGCGTGCACGGGGCTACCATTTCAAGAGCGAGGCTGCGCAGGAAAAGATAAATAAGACGACATGGAAAGAATTAAATGCTTACACTGCTGTGGACGAAGCGTCTGAGAATATATCTACATAAGAGTATAAAAGTAACGTGCACATAGAATATCCTACTTCACTTTCTACATCTCGGCCTTCCATAAACATGTTCACCTATAATACTTTCATAATTACGTCGCTAAAAATAGAAAAAGTTTCAAGTGCCAGTCCATCTATAACTTACTTGAGCTGGACAGATACGAGTTTCCAACTTGCAGCATCCTGGTCGCCTCCTTGATCATCTCGTCGACAATCTCTGCTGCGGGCTGCACCTTTTTGATTGAACCGGCAACCTGGCCCATGATGTGAGGAAAGTCAAAGTCGGCGCCTTCATCCAGATCATGCTCTAATGGAACAATGCCCTTGTCGCACAGCTCCTGAATGTCTTGCGGCCGCTTATGCCAGCCTGCAATGTAGTCGTTGACCTTGAGACGCAATGGCCGTCCTGAGATGACGAGTGTTCTCTCCGTCTGGTCATACTCGCACGAGACAACGGCATCCTTGTGCTCATCGCTGGTGCTACCTTCGGCCGAGGCAACGAATCGTGTGCCGACCCAGACACCCACCGCACCATTCATCAGGGACGCTGCCAGGCCGCGACCATTGGAAATACCGCCCGCTGCAACAACAAGGGCCTGCTCGCCCTTGAGCATAGGTGGTCTGTAGTTCTTTGCGACATCCACTACCGCTGGGATGAGGATCGATGTGGCAATATCACCCGTGTGGCCGCCTCCCTCGCTGCCCTGTGGACACACTATATCTACGCCGAGATCGAGTGCCTTGATGGCGTGCTTGGGGTGTCCACACATGTTCATGACGATAATTCCGTGTTTGTGCAGCTTGTCAATGACATATTTAGGCGGTGTTCCGACCGCAGAGACAAAGACATGTGCACCCTCCTCGATGGTCAGGTCAATCAGCTCGTCCAGCTTGCCGTTTGTGTAGTCGTGGTTGGTCTTGCGGGCGCCGTCGCCAATCTTGGGTAGCGCGAGGTCGATGCCCCACGGCAGGTCCGGGCTCTTGAGCAGCGACTTCATCTCAGCAATGATTTCACGCAGCTGGTTCGGCGAGTACATGATGCCGCCTATGACACCGAGGCCGCCTGCGTTGGAGACGGCCGCTGCGAGCGGTCCGCCTGCGACATGAGCCATGCCCGCGAGGATGATGGGATGCTTAATCCCCAGAGCCTTGGTAAGGGGCGTCGTGATGGGGCCCGTGGGAGCCATGGTGTTGCTTGTTCGAAGGCGACGGTTATTCGAGAAGGGGGGTTTGGAGTGGTGTAACTTCGGGAGTAAAGCAGGATAAGACCGAGGGCGGGTGCTCACATAGATAAATGCTTGGCGCGCTCACGGAGCTTCGGGCGTACCTTGCGGGCCGTTTATCAAAGGTCAACCCTTTTCTTTTTACGGGTTTGTAACAATACTACACGGCTAATAAAGAAGTGGCGTTTGGTAAGTGGCATGCCGTTGGCTGTGGGGTAAAAGCCTAACCGAACGCCAAATGTTGGGGAAAGTCGCCTAAGTGACGGGAGCCTCGGCCTACCTGCGGATCTCGGCTACATGACTGCCAATACCCGGCGCGACCACCAACGGTGACACTGCTCGCCTGACTGTATCCTGACATTTTGAGTAATGCTTGCCTGATATAATGTTTCAGAAACCTGTAACATTGTGTTTTTTATTCTTGGTTAAACTGGCCGCAAACGGGCATGGATTCTGACTTGGAGGCGTTTATTAGGTATCAAGACTCGTGACGTCCGTATAGTTGTGTCGATCAGGTCCGTAGTGCAGGCACCAGGCTGTGCCGGATATGGCGGGACATGGGCGGCCACTGTCGCCGGACGACCCTTGAAAAAAATAACCAATAATGTCAGGCTCAAGGAGGAAGCGTGGGATCAGCTTGAGAAACACACAGTCGGCCGGTGTCGAGATGAGATACCGTCCACTGAGTTGGATACTGCTCCTCACCGGCCGTGACATACTGACTGACTGACAGCGGCCAAGTCACCGGACTCTTTGCGATAGGTACTGGAACGGAACTATTACCTTATTGCCAGGTATAGTCGGTATGGCATTGGACGTCGAAATGGGCCGCGCATTGTTGGGGCGGGGTTTTGTTGGACAGGCTGAGGAGTTGAAGAGCATTCTGCTCCAGGGATCTTACAACCAAATCCCCTCAGCCAAAGTCGTGCCGTCGCTGCCGTTGTTCCAATGAGCTAAGTCTGAGCTCTGTCTCCTTTTTTATTTCCCTTTACTCAGAGCTTGGCTGCATCCCCTGAGCAAGGTGGTTTTTGAGCAGTGTGGAACGGTCAGACACCATCATAGTGCTGGATGATTCATTCATTCGTCCGCGCATTAGGCGTCCTGTTGCCGAAGTACCGTGGCGAACTGTGAAACCTACCATGCAGCGTGCTACCGCACAAGCATCGATTCCACCACGCTTGTTGTTACGATCTGCTGAGGGTAAGCCGTCCTTCGCCTCGATTTCCCCAATACAGGTCCCGCGAGACGGGGATGCGTTGGGGGTCGGTCTTTGGAGAGGGCGGGCGCTGCCGGCGCCTGTCTGCGCGCGAGGGGGTGCA
>NIWZ02000162.1:0-19581 GCA_002242745.2 Lecanicillium sp. LEC01 | reverse complement strand
CCTCGTCTGCCTCGTCTGCCTCGTCTGCCTCGTCTGCCTCGTCTGCCTCGTCTGCCTCGTCTGCCTCGTCTGCCTCGTCTGCCTCGTCTGCCTCGTCTGCTTTGTCCGCTTCGGCTGCTTTGTCTACCTCGTCTGCCTCGTCTGCCTCGTCTGCCTCGTCTGCCTCGTCTGCTTTGTCCGCTTCGGCTGCTTCGTCTACCTCGTCTGCCTCGTCTGCTTTGCCTGCTTCGTCTGCTTCATTGCCGGTGCCAGCCTTCCCACGGTCGCAGCCGTCGATGGCATGCACAAACCTGAGCTCATCCGTGGTTTCGTTCTCACAGCTATCGTCAACTGTGGTTGCGGTGTAGTCCTCTAAGTCCATGAACCAATCGCCGAATTGAAACGTGTCTTTTGCGAAGTTGGGATCCGATTCATAGAAACTGAACGCATCGGGAAGGTCATTGCCGCAGCTCGAGGCACAGCCATTGTCGTCAAGGAAAGACGACAAGCTGCCATCATGGTCCAGAGATCGCACACCGGGGCTGTCGTAACTCGAGGTAGAAGTGCCCAGGGGAGAAGGGGATGCCTCGGAAGGATGAGAAAAGAGGTCGCCAAAGCTACTGTAGCTTGTGGTAGAGATGTTGCTAAGGAAGAACGAAAATCTTCCCTCGGTATTGGACGATAGGTCACCAAGACAGGCGTAACTCGAGGCGCTGGCTTCAGTGAAGGCGGTTTCGTGCAGAAAATCTGTCATTATGGCAGAGAGCTTCGGTCATGATGTAAAGAGGAAGCTCTCTTCATGCTGAGGATGGAGATAGCCCTCCTTTTATGTTCGCACTGCCTCCGGTCAGCGGCCCAATGCATCCGGTGCTGCTTTGCCGCAAGCCAGACGATACAGGTGCATCGGCTTCTCGTCTTGCCGGCTCCGTGCGTAATCCTTGACAGCATCCACGTATAAATGGTCAGGAACTCCCTGAGCGTCAGAGGTAGCCAATAACCGCACAATGGACGTCCTCTCTTCTCGCGCTTTCACCGCATACGATGCTGCGTGGACTCTCCTCAGTATCGCCAGAACCTTCCCGACTTATTTGCCTCGGCGTTCAGGCTCATCTCACGGTCTGGACAACGGACATAGCCGGGCAGCCGGACAGTCGATGCCTGGTTCAATAGACATGGATGACGGCAGTGATTTTGCTGAAAACGGGCCCTCACACGACGTGTTGATGACGAAGTGGCCGACCATTTCGTAGCTTGTGGCAGAAAGCAGTGACAACAGCTCAGGCTATCGTTGGTCAGAGTAGCGACTTCATTCTAAGACAAATGGCTAACTGAAGGTAGTCGCTGAGTTTATCGCGGACGAAGCTGTGGCTAGAGAAAAGTCACGCGAGGAGGAAGTCGACGGTGTCGGTACGAGCCGAGGAAACCAGGCAGATTATCACTCGGAGGGCGACACGAGTCAGTATGGCTTTCGGTGATGGAGAGTTGGCACTGGTCGATACATTTGTATGGAGAAAAGGCCGAAAGCGGAGCGGGAGCGGCCATGTTCTGCGAGGAAGTGCCAGTGGAGAGAGACACAAACTTTCTAATTACCTGAAAGAACGCAAGAAAGGTGGCCCGTTACGACAGGAGGAGCTGTTCCAGTTTAGCCAACGGTGAGGAAGTTACCCTGATATTCGGCGGAGGAACTGGAGCCGCCGAAACCCATGGCGTCCGTCTTGCGATGGTATTTTGATGAAATCTGCCGCGTGCTGTGCACAGTCCGTGCACCCATTGACTGCGACGATATATGTGTAAGTAGGTGGTTACATGGAACCCGGGGCTACATACTTTACGTTGTTGGTATGATTTCTCCGTAAATATGTCAATATAAAAGCTAGAAACTTAGATGACCCTCTTTATCTTGTCGTGAAAGGTCACTCGTGCAGCATCTAATCACCGGGCGGAGTAACCCCTTACCCTACACCAAAATGGTTCGCGGAAGTTTATCCTTAACTGTGCATTCTGCTATTTGTTTGTTTTATTTCGCGTCTTTTAACTCTGGCCTCTCGCCTATCTTTCGTCTCGATAGCCACACCGACATCATTGTGCAAGAGGGAAAGGGCTGCCGTCGAGAGTCTGTTCATGGTGTCCCGCGTACACAAAACCGTCGTGACCGTATATGTGTGACACAGTCATGCGTTGAAAGTTGAGGGCAAGTCTGACGTCGTTACGGATTTCGTCAATATGGCCCGCCTGAAACTCGCCCCTGCAGCCGCAGAGCGTATCGGAAAATATCAGCTTTGCATCCTCAACTCGATCTTGTCTGAGGTATAAGTTCCCCAAGCCTTCTGCTGCTGTCAGTGTGGATATATGTCTCTGTCCAGCAGTGTTTTGGAAACCCTGAAGAGCTTTCCTGTAGGATTCCTCCGCTTCCCGAATCTTCTTCTGAGCTTCATAGAGAACTCCGAGGTTAAAAATAGTAGACGAGATAAGCATGGTAGCATCCCCATCCTGAGCCCGAAACCCTTCGAAAGCCATCATGAAGTTCTTTTCTGCCTCTTCAAATTTGCCCTCCATGATGTTGATTGTTCCCAGACAATTCAGTGCAATTGCTTCAGAGTCATGCTCCAGGCTGCGAAGTTTTGTCACGAGATCACTTAAAATGATTCGTGAGTCCTGCAGCTTCATCTGATCTCTATACAGCACAGCAAGGTCTAATGTCGTAAGAAGCGTCGTCTCGTGACTATGTCCATAGAGAGCCGTCAAACCGGTCAAGGCCGAGCGACAGAATTTCTCGGCCGCTGCAAGGTTGCGTGTTTGGATGTGGATAGCTGTGAGCTGACTGAAAGTTGCTATGGTGAGACTATTGGCGATGCCAAGTGTCTTTTCGGTGCTAGATGCCGCCCAGCAGAACATCCTTGCCGCGTCACGTAGCTTGCTCTGATCTCGATAGCAGGCACCTAAGTTTATGACTGCTCTCTGGGAGCAGAAGTGCATTGGACCGTGAATTCTGAGTAGTCCGCTTAGAGCCATTTGGAAGATAGCCTCTGCGTTGGGAAGTTTGTTTTCAGCACTGTAAACGATTGCCAAATCGTGTAAGATGTAGAAGATAGACGGATTGTTGCTTATGAGATTTTCCTCCGAAAGCTCGATGTGATGCTCATAGAGATGCCGGGCTTGTACGAGCTGGTCGTACTGGCGGAGGAGGACTCCGGTATTGAGAACAAGGGAGAGCGTTGTCCAGTGCAGTGACCCAAGAGCTGTTCTGAAGTGCCCAATCTCTGCTTGGTAGCATTCCTTAGCTTGCTCAAACTTTTGTATACTAATAAGAAGTGTCAGAAGTTCCTGTAGCAGAGCACTTACGGCACTGAAATTGCTTTCAGTCGCATTTCCACAGTCTCGTAGAGCTTTGCGATAAATGCGTTCCGCCTCTTCGTCATGTCCTTGACTCGTGAGGAGGCGTCCGAGACTAAGTGCAATGGATACAGGAGTGACCATCTCATCGATATAGACGTTTGATTGAGTTAGTGTTGCGTCTGGGCATCGCTGTTTATCTTGAATTTGTGATAGAAGAGCTACCTTATTGTGTCTAGTACTTGCTGTCTAGACCCGCGTATAAGTGAGAAGCCATATTTTACTCACCCGACCCACAATTCTACCCGCGCCTCACTCACCCCCCCCACGCCCCCGGGATCGCTTTGATGTCGTGATGAGAGACACACCCATCCTCACCCCTCAAGACCAGGTACGTATTACTCTTTTCATAAACACGGCCATTTTGAGGAAAATTTGAGGCGGGGGTAAGAGTAAGCATACCGAATCCTGGCGCCAGGGTTCTTGCGCATTTTCTTCATCTGCTCCATTACTTACAAAACGGCCTAGCAGGCCTTCAGTGAGAAGCGGCGCACATGTGCGCCAGAAAACTTCGAGACGGTGTTGTGCCTACCTAATGTCAGCTCACAAAATAAAGCATTACTGTATATGTATGATTAAGAAATCATGCTTATGGGCCTGAAATCCCCACTATATGCAGACACAGATCGTAAGAGCCAGAACTGGCCACGATGACAGACGTTCCAGAAATACAACCGACGAGCCAGTTTACAACGGGCTAATCTGTTGCTAAGCCTCTATGCCAATCTTCCTAACCTGAAACTAGACTCAATTAAGCGCAAAATGAATTGGAAACTCTTGGTTTTCCTAGAAGCATGTTTGTTGGCCGGATTGCAAACAGCGAAGGCCGGTCCTGGCGGCGCCCGCCGTCCTACGGTGCGCATGTTTGGAAACTTGACGTCAGAGTTAAAAACAACTGCTTCACGTTTCATAGCTGAAGAATCTGCATATTCTCTAGGAATTAGCATTTCTGCTCTTGCTACAGATGACACAGGCGCTTTTTCAACCACATTCGGCGATCACACTGTTGAAGAGGGGACCTCGCAACTGGTCCCTTCGCCCTCCACCTTGGTCTACAAGCCTACTAAACCTGTCACTGAATCAACTCCAATCTCGCAAAGTACACAAAAAGGAGTATATGCTGAGCCTACAACTATACAATCCGGATTCCTTTCCCTGGCTCCGCCAGCACCATCTTCAGACAAAACGTGGTATCCTTCGCATACTCCTGTGCATCATCATGAATCATCATCGAGCCGTGTACCGGTAAACGATGCTTCATATGTCATCAGTACTGCAACACCGCCAGATACCACGTTCATTGCGTCGCTAGCAATTGGACGCACTCAGTCATTGCAGGAAACGTCGCTGGTTGTCCAGCGGACTCAATCAACGCAGGAAAGCCTGGCCGCTTTGGAATGGATTCGATCAACAGAAAAGGCCTCCGCAGCTCCGGAATGGACTCAATTAACAGCGTTGGAATCGACCCAATCAAGGCAAAAAACCTCGACAGCTTGGGTACCGACTCAATTAACGCAAGAAACCTCGACAGCTCTGGAATCGACTCAACCAACACAAAAAATGTCGCTAGCGTCGGATCATACTCAAATGTTTTTAGAAACACATTCCGCACTACTAACCTCAGGTAATGAAGCGAGCGACAGCCTAGTACAATCTGGGCAAGGCACGTTGAATGGAAGCACACCGACCAAACCTCGCACATATGAGTTCAGCTACTCGACTTCTTCGCCATCGCCAAGTTACGCGCGCTACACCTTGCAGAGCACTCCAGTCACTGTTATCCCAACCCAGCAACCCTTTCCGACAAAGATCATCACGGCTGTGGGCGAGATAGCAACTGATGAGGCAGCAAAAGAATTCCCGTCATCGCTTCCACGCGCTATTCTATCTGGCTCCGGGGAAAGCAGCAACCCACCAGCATATGCGACGCTAATTCAAGTGGGTTTCCTTTTCCCGTTAAATTACTTTTTTGTCTCGCAAAATCTTGACGCGGCCGGTCAAATTTTCCGCATCCTGCCGCACATCTTATCTCAAGTTGGCGCTCCAATAGGGAGCTTTCAAGTTGTCCGGCTTGTGCCGTATGACAGCCGCGAGACACTCGGTTATGTCGCAACATTGGCTATGGTATATTATCCAACGATTTTGGTCGATAAATTACAAAGGGATATTTACGCACCAAACTCACGCTTGTACACCGCAGGAGATGATCTTCAACGTAACTTGTCTGCTCTCATCAACCCAAGCATTGAGATTAAAGGCGCAGTAGGTGATAGTGATTGCGCATCCGAAACCTGTCCACCTACCCAGAGAGAAGCTGGTGATGGCGATTTAAATAAGCTCAACTCGTCTAAAGATCAGGGTCTGACCGTTGGGATGGTTATTGGCGGTACTGGAGTTAGTGGGTTCGTGGGATTCGGCGTATTCTACCTCGCTAGGAGATACAAGAGGCGGAAGGCGCATGACTGCGAAACAGAATGTAAAAGATGTAACGAGCATGCAAGTGTAGGCACTCGCTATCGTATATCCCGACCAATTGCAGTATCGAATAGTCTAGGGTGGGGACAGTAGAGAGTATGTGCGTTTAGACGCCTTTCACCACTGTCAGTCCCCAGAAACAGCTATTTCACGTCATCGATCATACCAAAAAGGAACTGGATAAAATCAAAAAAAATTAGGAAGCTTATTGAAGATGAAGATAGTTACCCGGAACTAAGCCTTGATCCCCCAAGGCGTTTTTTGCCATCCACCAGGCATTCTCAAAAGTAGCTATTAGTAGTCTCTCGTTCTTGACAAAGTTCAATTCTTCGGGATCATCAGACTGATAGCTATGTACTGCAACTGCAAGGTATGGCCATTGTGAACATTTAACGATTTGACTTGTCGCTTGAACACTATCGTCAGCGTGAGTTGCCTCAGCGACCTCGTCAACACCACTCGCCTCAGCATAAACACTGGGTTGCGATCCAAAATAAAATAGCCACAAAATCTATGTGAACTCCATTTCATTAATTTGAGTTGTTAGAAGATATGTTCAATATAAAAGTAGGACGTACCAGTAAAATTGTCAGGAAAGAGAAGCCTGTTGCTGCTGTTATCCTGACCACGCTCGCCGGCCGTAGCAGAGCGCTTGCAGCAGAGCTGAGCAAGCACACACCGCCACCCAAGTACCCAGTAACGGTGGACTGGTGTCTTGATATGGTGCCAGCTGCAACTATGTAGTAGATCCAGCTTAGTAGAAATAAAGTGTAAATAGTTGACCACCAGATAAAGGGAGGAAATTGAGCAACTGTAGTAGCCTCCCTCTGCGCAAGAATGCAAGCTGTGAAGGTTATTACCCATACAGCCTAGCTTTTTATTAGCTTTTTTGGTTGATGCGTACTAAATCTCTTGATGAAGAACATACACTACCGACGGCAAGGCTGACTGCTTCGTACGGCCTGGAGAGGATACTACCGAGCTTGACCATGCTGGAGGCGTCAGGACCGGCCTTTGTACTTCAAAATATTCCTCCTCGCTATTTTAGAGTTTCGCGGCAAGGGCGAGTGCTCCGGTGCAAGTTGAAGTACTTATTAGGATCTTGAATATCCGTAAGTGGATGCCAACTATGGCAGTTACGCAAGCTCAAACAGAAAAAAACTCCTTAGTTACCATTCAGCAGGGTCAAGTGTATAACGCATTAACCACTTGAGAACAAAACATTGTTTTCTTAAATATCACTGGAGCCATCAATTCAATGTACAGTATAATACTATTAATATTATGGAGGATGATATCAATAAGGCAAATCTCGAATAATGCCAAAAGCTTGCTTTGACCTTCGAGGCTGCTCCCATGATTGGGAGCCGAATTTGACCGTGGCTGCATTAGTCGAAAGCAACCGTTACTTACGCGTAATACTAAAGTGGTTGAGCCAGTATCAGCGCCGAACGCTCCAAGAATCGTTTAAAAGCACTGCGGTTCAGTTGGACTTCTTAGTGTAGCCGAGAAATATGAGCCAAATATGCTCGCCAAATTGAAATTCTATTTACCCGTAATCCTGCCGATCATACTGGGCTGTGGTGCCACAGAATTGACCAAAGCAGTCATTACCTCTACAATAACTAGTACCATAACCATCTGCCCGAAAACGGTAAAATATGAAGACAGCACCAAGTAAGCTGAGTTTGTCCAAACTCGGTCAAAGAAAGCGCGACTAAAACTGTTCAGGGTCATCTATACGAGGCTGACGAAGCCTGGCTCAACAGAAAATGCCACATCGAGCCAAGACTCCACTCATCCACCTGCGCCATTAACAACAACTGTGAAACCGACACCACCATTTCTGCTAAGTACAGATGATGCAACCCGCAGTGTTTCAACTATTGTTCTCACAGTCTACGAGACTCACGAAATACAAACCACTCTAAACCATTCTGTGTCTTCCACTGCACCTACTATAGAAGTTTCCACCGGCTCTCCATTAGAGACACTGAGATTAGACACCAGAACTCCTTCGTATCAATTTCCAAACAGCAGTTCTACAGTTCCTTGGGGCCCTGCAACTAACACCGTTTCTGTTGGGCTAGCTACGTCAGAGGCAAAACTAGGTACTGGGACGTCGGTGATACTACCTTCGGGTACGGGTGGGCTTCAGACAAGCAATGGAAACTCTCATCAATATCATGCTGGATCAGTACTGCGTTTTCTGTTGACCATGGCTGGTGGGTGTTGGTTTCTGTCCATGTAACACATCTTATTTCCGTGTGAGGATTTTGTATCTAAGTAGACTTATTATGGCTGTAAGAAGCTCCAAGCATTTGTTTTGAGTGGGGTACACTTCTGAAAACCTTATATTAGCATTAATCCAATTCCTGCTTTGTGCTTAAGCTATTCTATAGCATTACTTGCCCTCTTAACCTAGTACGCGCATCAGTGCAAAATAGAATATTAAAACCGACGCGTACGTCGTAGGAACATTACAGTCGCAGTAAAATAGTCACTGGGACAGAATGGAGGCCAGATACATCATTCCTATCTGTGTCCCGACATTTGCGCTCGATTCGCCGCTGAGAAGCCATCCGATACCTGGTTTTAAACCTGGTGCGATTGATGCCCTTCTTGCATCAGTCACTGTCATCAACAATACAACTTTGGGAAATTGATATATTTTCTGTTTGCAGACTAGCTTGCTTGACACCTAGTGTAAAATGCATCCGGTCATTCTCTGAAAATTCAATGCAAGGTCGAAGTTCTCCTTAACGCTCAACCTTTTGGCCGGATCGCTTTGGGGCTCCTTCAATGCTTGGGAGTAGATAACTTCTGCAGCCTTTTCTTCGCACTCTTCTTCATAAAAGCCTCCTATATGCCTGGCAATGGTGATAGATGTAGAATGATCTGCGCCGGCAACAGCTTGCCAGCCCATCCATGCGCGCCGGTACATACACTCAGCATCCGTGGACCGGGCTTGATATCGGAAGAGGTTTCCCAGGTTGTAAGCTGCCAGTGAAGTCATCACAGCAGTCCCGTCCATATCCGTCTCCAGACCTTCCAAAGATCTAGAATAGCTTCCCTCTGCTTCGTCGTATCGACCTTGGAGTGCGTAGACAGTGCCCAGGCAGTTGAGGGCGACATAAGTTGAAGGATGAGCTAGTTTGTCAAAAGAGCCAAGGACATCCTTGATAACCTCCTCGGCTTCACGGAGTTTCTTTTGGTCTCTGTAAAGAATGCCAAGCTCAAGTATCATGTGGAGGGTGTCGACAGATTCCCTCTCAGCAGTGCGTGACCCATCGATTGCCAGCTGACATGCGCGCTCCGCTTCGATCAATGCACCCTGTCGCGTGTAGAGGGCGGTCAGCTGCCAAAAAGTACGCACGACTGCTTCATCTGAGGCCCCAAAGGTTTTCCTCAGACCATGTGCAGCCCGATTATACATACGAACAGCCTGCCCTAGTTTGCCTTGGTCCTCGTAAGCTCCGCCGAGGTTAAGTGTCGCGATTAATGTCGACTCATCGTCGTTGCCGCGAAGCCTTTCAAAACCTGACATGGCACGATGGAACGCCTTTTCCGCCCGTTTGAACTTTTTTTGTTTCCTCTGCACCGTGCCAAGCGCGTTGATGATGCAAAGTATTGATGAAGACTCCCGCTTCGTGCTGCTATCAAACGCCACCACTGCGTCGTGATAGAGCGTCTCTGCCTCGTCCGGGTAGTCGTAGCTGGAAAGGAAAAGCCCAAAATCGTTAATGGCCGTCAACGTGAGCAAATGATCAATGCCGAACATCTCACGAAACTTGTCCACGGCATGCTGCAATGCGAGTTTTGCTTCGTCAACGTTACCTTCCTCACGTAAGATAGCGACTTGCTGATGCACAATTTCCAGAAAGCTCTTATACTCCCTCCGGTCCGAGGGTCCAAATTGGCCAATCGCGTCACGCCGTACATTTTTGGCTTCAGCATGTCTGCCTTGTTTAGCGAGAAGTCCAATCAGTTGTAAGTAGAGTGTATAGCGAGTCGCAGGGCGGCTGCAAAGATCTGAGTCTTGAGAGCCTTTTGCTGGGGCCATAATTGCAAATTTGGTCTCGCAGGTCAAGCTAGGAGGAAGTATTCTCGAGGTGCTCCATGCCATCTTAAAGTTGTGGTCGAAATGGTACCGGTAAGTACCACTTTGATCTTTGAATAATCACTAACCACGCGACACGCCTCATTTTTCACCTTACGCCCTTGCACCCCTCACGCACCATTTGAAACCTCATGCACCCCTCTTGCACCCCTTCGTGGTAGGTTCACTTTTGGCTCTTTGGATAGTCACTAACACTGCGACGCCATGACCGTTCTCTTCTGGCAACGTTCTTCTTTCATCTTACACCCCTGCGCCCTCTTGCACCCCTTTTTGCACCCCTCTTGCACCCCTCTTGCACCCCTCTTACACCCCTCTTGCACCCCTCTCACATCCTGCGAGCCTGATAGCTCACACCTAATGCCGGTGAAATGCCGTAGAATATACGCGTCTCATGGTGCAAAAAGCTCGGTTCCGAGGCATCGCGATTCTGCAACTACAGGCGACGCGTGAAGAGAGAACCTGCACATTGGACATCGCATCCGCACGGAGCCATCTTGATGATCATGCCACTGTTGCCAACACTGACTGCAAAATACATGACCTGGAGCAAATTTCAGCATATACTCTATAGCTTCTCGCTCCAAACATACCACAAGAAGTATAGAGCAGATTCTCTTTGGCGTCACAGATAGAACACTCGCTCCATTCGTACTGTTTAACAAATGTAGCTTCTAAAAAGCTTTTCAGACTTGCACTGCACGTTTTGTCTCGTTGGCAGGTTGGACAAATGAATGAGCCACACTCAAGTAATTGAACCACCATGTCTGCGCACTCATCACAAAGGAGCTGCTCGCGTTAAAAGTTAGCCATGTCGGTTATCTATGTGAAGCGTAACTTACGTATCCGGCTATACGATGCTTCAAACCTTGGGATAGTGGGCTAGGGCACGTAGCACAATGTTGTACATCTCCAGTCAAGTCAATGACCACCTTGTTTTGACTCTTCACCATATTGGACATGACTTTAGGCTGAAATCAATCAACCACCAGGCTCTGCCCAGACGTGCAGGCGGGTTTAGTTATACAGGCAGTCAGTGGAGCCAGTTTGCAGAAAGTGAGAGCCGAAATAGTCTACGCCTTCTATTGATTTGAGTCTTAAGCGCCTTGTTAGCCACCGCAGTGCGTATTCTTCAATGATACAAGTGTACAGAGACGTCATGAGCTCGAACGCAAGGCAAACTTCTAGTATATACTCTTCATTTGAACTTGAAGATCTCGTGCGCCAGATATCTTCGGAAGCACGAGAACAAGAGAATTACACCATCGCCCAAATGGAGGAAGAGAACGAGAAGTTGAAAGCAGAACTTTGGTCTTTGAAATCTGCTTCATCCAGCCTTTATCAGGTGTTCTGTAATTCAAGAGACATTGCCATGCAGTTGAGCACTTTGCATAAGCAGGTGGTCAAGGAAAGAAAGAGAGAACTTAATGTTTGGGCTGCAAATAGCACAGCATTTTAGACGTAAATATACTTTTGAAACATCAATACGAGCCGCATTCGATAGAATATTATTCACTATGAACCCTTTCTATGGCGTATGCTTTCCTCCACACTCTTGGTCAAGGTAGCCTCTTCACTGTCTTCCAGCAGGGCTATCCGTAGATCGCTCAAAGCAAGAACTACAAAGTCTATAACTTCTAGGTATTTGTCGGTCTTCCGGAGTGGGTTACGTGATTCCACTTCAGAATCAGCGACAATGAAGTCACGAAGGCTGCCCGTGCTCCCGCTATCAACGGACATTGTTTCATCGGAGTCTACACGTCGTAAGAGAAGGACTACGCGTGCTGTCATTTCAAGACTTACAGTCGTCACTCGTGCTCATGGTCGTTCGTGGCAAGACTTAAAGGAAACTGTTTGTCCTTACTGCTCTGTTCGCCTCATTGAACTGATATAGCAGCGTAAATACAATGGTAAAGAAGCAATATCCGGCTCCACCGTATGCTCGTACGTCTAATGCTATCAAGAGGTCAAAAAATTGCTCCAGATACGCTCCAAATATAAACTCACTCCTGCGATCTGAACCGTTCTTCGTATGCAAAGTACCTACAAGTGGCAAACAACATGGATAAGCACCGCATTACTAAATACACATACCTCGCAACGCAACTCTTCGGGTTAGCGATTCTGGGCATTACCTTGAACATGGTGCTCAATAGCACCTCCCGCAAGAGCGGAATCTTTGAGCTAACGGTAAGATTTTTCTGCAAATCAGGTGGCGTTGCTAACCCCGTATAGTATGAGAACAATGTTTTGAGGCGTGACTTCCCCGATATTCTTCAAACTATTGAGGCAAAAGCAACCAAAGTCATTGCTTCGCAGGTTGCAAAAGCGACTTCAGTCGTTGCCAGCGTCACAGAAAACATTTCAGACAAACTTTCCGT
Organism: Lecanicillium sp. LEC01; assembly: GCA_002242745.2. NCBI lineage: Eukaryota > Fungi > Ascomycota > Sordariomycetes > Hypocreales > Cordycipitaceae > Lecanicillium > Lecanicillium sp. LEC01. The sequence continues at coordinate 7,236 of NIWZ02000162.1, read as the reverse complement.
ACCTGTTAGGGTGGGAACAGCTGCTGGCTGCTTGAGAATTGCGGGCAGCTGGCATTGCCACGAAACAAATGTCTTCATACACGTAGCAACAATCACGGCAGGATGCCTGTTTCTGTCATCGGTACTGAGCGGTATAAAAGTAGTTCGGCAAGGCGCGACCCCATCCATCACTGTGGCCGCTCTAATATTTCGAATTACTGGGTGGGCGCTATCCATTGCTGTCCTCGGTTTCTCAGTGCTCGGCTATGGAGTTGGCCAACAGCTGCAACGCGTTGGTGGAGGCGACCTGAGGAAAGGGTTTGCTTATGGTGGCGCTATTGCAAACTTAATTTTTGCTACCTTTCTGTTCATTGGGGATATGTTATACCATTACAAAAATCTCGCTGTAGTGGAGAACCCGTTCGCGGACCACCTGTACGCGCAGAAAAACTGAGAGACAGACATAACAGTCACACACAGAATGTAGCCTATAAAGTACAGAGAAGAAGCTTGCCTATATAACATGATATACTTAATATACACGCTGCTGTGGGTGAAGCCCTGTAATTTGCAAAATCACGGATAAAAGAATGAATTATCTTTATCTATGCAGCTGTATCTATCCTTCTCGAATTAACATGTCTGGCCAAGCCGCCGGCACAACTAAATCCGCTGCGAGCACCGACGAGCGCGCAAAACCTCAGGCTTGAGGTTCAAAGTCCTGAAAATGAACTTGGTCAATGCCCAAATATAGAGCCAATAGGTGAAAGTCGATCAAGACCTCTTCATGGTTGCTGCCAGCGAGCTTCAAACATTGTTGACTGGAAGGTATTGGCCGTGTAGCGGCCTTTTCCCGCAATCGTGATATTATTTGCTCTTGTGTATATCTCACAGTCTCTCCGGCGGAAAAGATGATCAGGACGACTTCTGAGCTAGAGGTGTTATGCACCGAAGACCGCCATGGCGGTGGCAGGCCGTGGCTGAACCGGCTGCAGCTCTCAATATAATTGGTAGTGTATAACTGCAGCTCTGGAAGGCCGTGGAAGACCTTAACCAGCTCTGGCCTGGTAATACAGAACAAAGGCTCAAGCGAGCCGCACACCTGCTTCACGATTTGGAGTCGGTGGCCCACGTCACAGCCCAAAGGAGGGCATAGCACCGGAACTCCGCCTGCTAGCAACACTGACCAAAACCAGACAATTAACTCTCTCCGGTTATCTAAGTAGAGAATAACGTGGCGGTGTTTATCAAGCTCGCACTGTCGTTGGATCATACCACTGTAGTAACGAGCCTCGGCCAACAGCTGCAGGTACGACAGTTTGAGCGGCGAAGATATTCCTCCCGGGGGGTGAATGACTAACTCCGCTCTAGGTGTCGTTGTAGCTGCCTTTTTGAGCAGGGTAGGAAGTGTCGGAAGGCGAGTTGAATTGTCCATTACAAGGAACTCTGTGAGACGGCGAATGCCTTATTGATTACCAGTTACAAGATTTACGTGGGATTTAAAAGGGAATGCAGTAGCCAAATTGAACGCAGTTTGAGAGCCTAAATTGGCTGCGGAGAGGCGAGAGATCGGTACCGGCGTGCAATCCTACACCACGCTACAAGTCACTGCTGGATGATTCCCGATCGAGGAGGCGACATGACTTGCTGCGCTTGACAAAAGGACTATTGAGCCCGATATGTAGGTCTCTTGGTGTCCATATTGAATATCGCCTCGCCAGGCTCGCGACCTACTTCCATCCGGCAGCATGTCGCTGCTCAGTGTTGAAGGTCCGGTGTTTGGAGTTTGTGAGTATGAGCCGGCACGTATCGAAATAACTTGAGCAACCCAAACGCATCTTTCATGTGGGTCTCGTTGCGCCGCAGAAAAAAATTCAGCGCAACCGCTGATGCTGTAGGGCGGAGTGGGCGGAGTTAAGACATGAACAGCGGCTCACACGCACAGGTATTGTCAGTTTAACAGCACTTGATACTATATGCAAACGGGAGGTATCAGCTCTTTAGAGCGGGAAGTGTGTGAGCGCGGCGATTGTTTCGATGTACATAGTGACATTGATTATAAGTATTGGATTAGCCCGGTTGCTCGCTAGGCTAAACCATTGTACGAGAACATGGGGGTGCAATGTACGGAGTGTTGGTCCTGCGGTGCGCGGGGGCCGCAGATCAATTTACCACCCCTACCAACGCACTGACAAAGGTGTCCACCTAGCTTTCTTAAAATACGAGGTAAGAGCCCCGTAACTACGGCGCCCGTGCGGCGTACTCCGAGGCTCTTTATTGTGGCGCTCGGTGCAAAAGGTGCGGTTCCCTCTTACTGCCTAGCAATTTCTCTATTACCTGCATTACTCGTTGCTACAATGTGCCCCCCAGAATGCATACAATCAGCCCCACAGCGTCCTGTCGATGGAATTGATTGCCGTTGCATCATCTACATGCAAGCAGACATCGGCGATTCATGTCCGTCAAGCTGTCAAACCTGCAGCAGTTCGTACATGGGCGCCAACAGGTGGAGTTGCGCGCTCTGTCGACGCGCACTGGGCCACCTAGTAAATCCCTCACCATCACTCCGAGGATTGTGGACGTGGGAAAGACGCCAGTGCAAATTCCTTCCTTGCAGCGAACCATGCTGCGGAACGAAGAGATTTCGTCTGTGACAAGAAAGGGTGCTGCATGATGTCAGAGAAGCCGCCTAATGCTACCGAGGGTACACACCTTGGGAGAGGTAAGATGGCCGGCGAGGAGCAGCTGAAGGAAGTCACAAGCTTCCGGCGACCATCTTCGGCCCGCGCCACCCAGATTCTCCATGAGCTGCCCCAAATAGATAGCCAAGTAAGTAACCCCCGCGGCTCTAACTCGGTGATCGGTGGTGGGCTCGTAGCTCCAGTCAAGCACTATCCACAATTAGAAACGGAGACATGACAGCCTTACATCAGGTAGCTGCTCACGTATCTTTACTGTTCCATCAGCATTGACTCTAATGCAATCGATGCGGAACCCGATTGACAAGGCCAGGAGCCTTTGCAACCCGCGTAGTGTCTACCTATGGTTTAGTGACATGAGGTTATATGGCTGAGACTAGGTTGTTACTTGTGCAAAAACCTCGGCAATCTCGCTTTCGCCTAACGGCGTAAGGTCCATGACATCGAGGCTAACCAATTCCTGTACTGCGTAAACGGTGTCAGCTTTATGATATAGCGCCATGATGCGAGCCACGTTCGGTGCCGAAATCTTAGATAAGCAACTGAGATCCTGGAGACGGTTGTTTTTCACTTCCTGCACTACTACCAGCTGGCGGCTCTGGCGATTCCGGTGCACGCCTATCCATGGTATCAGTGTGGCTTCCCCGAGCGGTCGGCGCTGGAGGGGAACGTAGTCCAACTCCGGGTGACGATCGCAATGGAGAATCACGTTGACGACAGGAGCGGCATGGAGGTGCGAAAACGCCGGTTTGCGTCGCAACATGACAGACGGAGGATAGCGAACTGTTATTTGTGGCTGTGTCATGCCGCACAAGAAACGGCACTTTGACGGACAACAAAGCTACTTATGAGAATATACAGGCCGCCACCAACTCTGCTCAGTCCATATTCTGCTCCATACCGAGCGATCCATCCACGTAGGTATTTCCGTCGCCCGCGTACTGGCCATTTTCTCGGCCCCCGTCGTTCATGCCCTGTCCTCCCATGCCAGCCTCGCCAGTGAGAGTTGTATCTGCTGGATTCCGCGGATGGATCATTATAGAACTATTTCCCATGGACCATAAATAATTCCTGTTTTCGCCGTTAGGACGTGCACTTCCATTGTTCATGTCGACGCACGTTTTTTGCATATTTACCATCCTGCGACTTTGTTAATAAGCACCTCAGCGGCTAGATGAACTCTCGCTTACATCTCCGAAGCACTTGCGAACATTGCGAAAACATCTTTCAGCAACCCTATACTATCAAGTCGGTTCTCACTTGTTCTCATTAGTCATGGTAGAAACGGGCGTCGTTGCACTATAAACTAACATTGCTGAAACGCGGCGGTCCGTCTGGCCGCCGCAGGAGCAAACGTGTTGGGGCTGGTCCTCTGCTACCGCCTCTGTGACGGGCTCAGTGACGGCATCTCTTGGCGCGCCAGTGTTCTGCATAGGTACAGGTTGGGTGTTACCCTGCATGTAGCCTTGGGCATTGGTGTGGCGTCGAGGACCAGTTGGCTGCGCCGAAAGATGCTGTGCATCGCCCTGGTGGGCTCGTTGTTGCATAGTCTGCTGCTGCGGCGCATGCTGTGGCTGCTGCCGGTACCCGGGGGAAGTCTGCCCACGGTGTGGAGCAGCTTGAGGAAAGTTGCCAGGTGCGTAGGCGTTGGGCATCGCATTCGATCCAAAGTTGTTGTTATAGAACGGGCCAGCCATGGTCAGGAAATGAGAGAGTCTGCCAAACAACAAACGGGTAGAAAGAGGGAACGAGAGCGTCCTTTATAGGCAGAGCAGTTTCTGTCCCTTCCGCGTGCAGTTGGTTTAGCTCACACCTCCGTGCAGTATGCAGGTCAGTACCGATACGCTGGCTCAGAGTGTCCGTGGCCATGTTCTGCTGTTGGTGGCGTCGAGATACATAAACCATCCCTTGTCGTCGCAAAGATTCTTTGTCATCTGCACAGCGGCGCAGGACCCTAAAAATGGAGACAGCGACCGACGTGCCCCAAGCCGACCAACAACTTGTTCAACTCTGCGCCGTTTCAATTGCGCAGAGCAATGCTCAGCTACAGGGCATGCGCGAGTATGTTGAAGAAAAACGCTGCGAGCTTAATCGCGTGGCAATGGAAGCCCAGCAGCTACGTTCTGACGTACAGCAACTACGGAACTTGTTTTACTACGTGGAGCGGGAAAAGAACAACGAGCTGAGCAGGTCCGCGCTCCTGCAGGAGCTTGTTGAAGCGCAACGCCGCATCATCCGCGACTACGAACAGCGTGGACATCCCCCGCCTGGCACGAATCCACCTCCTGCGCTCATCCATTATGAACCTCCCATTCAGGAAAATTTCAGTCAGAGCGAGTTGATGGGGCATCACGAGAATGACAGACAGCAGCATGATGAAAGTGACAGCCAGGGTCCCCTGACCTCCGCGGAAGACGAGGGGCCCTAGTCGAAGGGCGGACCGCCGATTGCCGCTTTCTGCTCCTTGCGCTCGAGGTACTTATCTAGTATAGACGGCAAATCAAGCCGGAGCCAAATAAAATATCTTTCAAGTAGAACGCTATCGGTCTTTCGAAGTGCATGTCGTGATGTGGCCAAATATTTCGAGACCATCAAAGGCTGGGCAGCCACCTCCGCCAACATTGGATGAGGTAAAAGTGATGTGCCTGGGGGGTCAGACCGCTGCAGGCAACCGGGCCACTGATGTGCTTCAAGCAAAAAAAGCACCACTTCCCATGGCTGAGCGTCTCGAAGAGCTCACGCGAGAAAACGGCGCACTGCAACGAGAAGTGGACTACTATACTCGCCTTCTCCACATACACGAGCAATTGTTGCCTCAGATTCTGTTCCTCGCCGACGCGCAGCGCGACATGGTACACGACTTCAATGCCCACCTCGAGCGGCTCAACAGGCGCTGGGCGAAGGGGGACAACAGCTCCACTTGCGAGTGGCGGAATTGACGCGGATCACAATAGAAAGGAGACACACGAGCGTCGTTTGGCGAAGTCCAATGAAGGGTGGGTGAGTCCGGAGATAGCATGAAAACTCTGCAAAACTCACCAGGGTCTGATTGCCAAGGGCTGGACAGAAAGAAGCCTTACACGTAGAGCGAACGGGTTGCCTGTTGAGTCGCTTCTATAAGGCCACTTTTGGATGATCGCTCTGCTCCTGATCCACTTGAAGTCTAGTCATCCCTGCAGCCGTTAAAAATCCCGTCTGCGGTACTTCTTCCTATTGGTTGACCTTACGCTCCGCGGGGGAACAGGTTTCCATTTGGCGCTTGACAGCATGTGATATGGCTGCTGTTTCCGGCAGGGTCACCAGTAGAGGTCTATATAATTGAATATTAGCATATTTCCGCCAAGAGACGTGTAACCGTAAAACCATTCCATCGCGACAGCTGTGACGAGCAGACTGCTGCAGCGATGAACGGGTGCGATCGAAGCGCTAGAAGACGGCTGTCAAAAGGGTGCGCCACAAAGCTCTGTGCGTCATAGAGTCAAGCTCATTTTCGGCGATGCTGCCCGCACAGGCGCAGAGAACTGTAACCGGGTTAACTAAAAAGCATTTCTACGGCGTACCTGGTCAGGGTGGGGCTGCGGTCCCAGCGGACTTCGCCAACTGTACGACTACAGACCGCGAGCCAGGTACTCGTAGGAGTCCGGCCAACAAATCCCCCCCCCGCTCGCCGGCTTTCTGCTGTTCTGTCCCATTGCCTCTGGCGGGTTCTATCGGAGCGATTTCTATTCCACCCAGATGAACTATAATACCTGGGCTTGCTACTCCGGCGTGTTTCTACCTTGGCGTCTCTCTACGCCCCTGGCGTGTTCGTACCCTGCCTCGCGTGGTTTTACTCAAGCCGTTTCTACTCGGCGGTTCTCTCACACTAGAACTTTCCTGGGTCGGAGAGTTTCACTACTTGTGCCGTTATTTACCATAGAGTCTTTCTGTCCTACTGTATAATACTACCTCTTTACTCCTGGTATCTCTGTACCCCTGGGTCTCTGTACTTCTAGCTTCTGTCCACTTCTGGCTCCTTTCTACCCTCTGGCGTGTTGTACCCTAATGTGTTTCTACTCGGGCACGTTTTTGCTCGTCCATCTGCTCACCCTGGAGCTTTCTTGTACTGCTTGGGTCTTCTGACCCTGGCATATCTCCACCTAGGCGTGCTCCTGTCCTGGTGTGCTCTTACTATGGCGTGTTTCCACGTAGGAGTGTATATAACCTGTCGCTATTCACTCTGGTGTCTCTGTATCACTGGGCTCTCTACTGACTTCTGTCTATTTTTAGCCTCTTTCTACTCTTGGAATATCTGTACCTGTGGCGTGTTGGTACCCTGGTGTGCGTTTTGTACTAAAGCGGGTTGTGGCTTGTCTGTTTTTTTACCCTAGAGGTTTCTATCTGTACCAGAAAACCTTTCTACCCTGGCACATCTCTACCATGGCATGATGTTACTCTGGTGTGTTCTTACTCTTGGTGTGTTTCTGACCTGCCGTTATTCACTCCTAGCGTCTCTATACTCCGGTCTCTCTACTTCTAGCTTTTGCCTACTTGTCGCAATTGTCTACTCCTGGGGTGC
>NIWZ02000161.1:0-20116 GCA_002242745.2 Lecanicillium sp. LEC01 | reverse complement strand
TTCTGTGTATAATGAGGTAATGGTGGGGTGCGGCAAGCTGCGTGAGTCTGTGGCATAGTTCGCAGCCTGTGTGGTTGATGACGTGTGGCGTCTTGATGGCTGGCTGGAATTGCTAAGGGAAGTACAGGATTTCGCGGTGGACATGCTCGCCGCTTCGAAGAGGGTAATGCATCAGTAGCTAGGTCATTTTTGAATAGAATTGGATTAGCATAATATTACATTGTAAGGGTCTACTGGCCAGAATACACAGATTTTGGACAAGGTGCGTGAATGTGGCATGGCGTGGTACGGTCTGTTCGGGGCGGAAACCTGCGCTTGTTTGAATGATCAAAATGCCAGTCGCTTCACTCTCTGTCCATTTGTTTCCCTATACACCACCATAGTTGGATGGCAGAGCCGCAGATCAGGAGTCGACAACTGTCAGTAGAGCCATCCACCGCCACGACCACTCCTGAGCGAGAGACTAAGGCAGAAATATCGCCTGCCATAGAGACCACATCTCTTGAGCTGGTACTTACATACTGCAAGGCAGATTACGGGATCATCTGTGCACTGTGCCTAGCTAACTGAAAGATATCGTACTTGTGCAGAATCAGGCCGCGCACTTTTACAAATTCTGCGCTGCTGGCCTACAGAAAACAGATGCACCCTCCTAACCTCATAGTGCTTGCGCAGGCTCCTCGGGAATCGTGCCGCTGTTGCGTATGATCTAGGCCCACCTGACGTCCTACTAGGTACTTAATCACAAACCAAGCTGTAGCCATGCCATATTGCAATGACGTAGGTTTGACCGCTTGAATTGCTATTGCCGTTCTGCCTTTGTTCTCCTTTTGTCTTTTGGCTCGCGTGCGCAAATACTATAAAAACGGGCCCGCAAATCGCTTATTGCTTCAAAAAAGCCTGGCACTTAGTAAAATATACTTACCTATACATTTCTCTGCGACCCTAATTGCACATCCTCAGGCGACGAGTCCAGGCAGGAGGATAAAACGCTAGTGGCTGGCCAAGGCCGGCGGTACTGTTGGGATTGGCATCACAAACGGGGTCGGTCGAGAATACATCCAGGATCTAGCTTCCGCATCGCCAATCCACAGCTGTTTTAACCCTAGTAACGCCGATACTACGTCGTATTTCGGACATTACGCCACCGAAATTCAGCACTGCTTCGTCAGCGGAATATGCCTTTACGCTTCGTATCCGGTGTTATGTAGTATTTAGAAAGCTTTTCGAAGGCCTTCATTCTGCGAGTGTGGTGTAGGGGCCCAGTGGGCGGCAAATCAGAAGTTGCCAAAAGTCGCAAGCCGTCATGGTGGATCGGGGCGATTGCCAAGTGCCACTCAGAGAACGGTGATCGACCTCACGCCATTTGCATCGGTAGGCTGCAGATCCCCCGTGGTATGCGTGCTCGCGTGCGTTCTAGGCGTCATTTCTAAAATGCTGAAACCCAAAGTAAACACTTTATAAACGCCTCAACTCGCACCCCAAGCTTAAGTTGATATAATATCGTAAACTTTGACGTGACTGCCAATTCAGCTTAATTCGCAAGGCCATTTCCATATCACATAGTCGACCTAATCAAGTTCCGACGAACTAAGCCAAGTCCCCCGCATATCAATTTCAAAATGGTTGCTAAAGAGCATAGCACGTCTGCCGACAACGCAACACCGCAGCCAGCTTAGGACGATTTTCCAGCTAATTAAAAGCGAAAGGTACGATGCCTATGCCCTCTTGAACATCATTTTCTTAACGTTCGTACTGAAAACTATTTTCAATTGCTTTAGAGCAGCGGTATCGCTCTAGCGTTTGACGGTCTGCAGAAGCAGCGTAGACCGGATGGACCTACATCTCGACAGGAAAGCATAAATAACCAGTACGCCAAGTCAGGAGTTATTGGCGAATTTTTCCAAAAGTAAGCTCGAATTGCTCATTTTCATGCTGTAAATTAACGCCAAAAAGTCAGCTTGGGAAGTCTTCCAAATGAAGCGGATTGCGGGTCGGAGGTAGCAGAAATGCACGAGATGAAAACGGAACTGGGACACGGCACTGGGTTGGCTTTTACGATTTGAATTATATATAAAGGCGCTATGGCCGGATCCATAAAGCTATCAGAGCCCATTCTATTCGGGTGAGGTCGCCGACTTTGCCTCCTTATGGGCCCTTTATCTCTCTCGAAAACCTTTACCATTGGCTTAGTCTTTGTGGTATTTGACCTAGATAAAATCCTCCGGCGACTGGGGATCCAGACTCAGGGATATAAAATGACTTATGGTGATAATCTTCTGTAATACACGCAACGTCCATTGCTGTTTATTCTTAAATTGAATAAGATCCTCGTCGTTCCTTACACAAGGGAACGCATAATTCTACTGGCACTAAAACTGTCCCACGTCATGAGCCTCTTCAGGAGCTTGGTGAGTGCGGTGTTGCTATCTCGTCGGGAGTCTCCCGGCTCCTCATAACTGGTGTCGCTGCGCCAGAACTGCGAGATTCGGAGGAAGCTGTCAGAAACGATGATTCTAACGGAGATGTGACGGATGTAGACCGCTGTTTGCGAACTTCGAGCTCATGCAAGATTTCAAAGCACATGGTTTTTATGGCCGTTTTCTGTTTTTCAGGATTTGTCCTTTTACATAGATTGCAATAACTAGCTATGTCTAAAGCGAGGGATTTTTTACATAAGCTAGCTGATTTTAATGTTAACTTAAAAAGATTATATAAATAAGTGGTAGTGAAAAATATTTACGTATATATCTAGTTAAAAAAGGACTTGCCTATCTCGAAGTAAGATAAAGCGCTAAGGGGATATGTTCTAGTGGTCTTTAAGAGAGAAAGAAAAACGCGATCTTTTCTAAGATACTACTGTGACCGAACTCTAACCGTTATTAAGGACGAGCCGTAAACATATTGTGATAATTTTTCCCCAGCATCGAAGTTAGTATACTTTATGTAGACAGGTAATCGTCAGCTTATGGTGAAATATGGAATCCACAACCCTTTTGCCGGATGGGGAATGAGCACCTCGTCGGAACGGGATTGGAATAAGTATTTCTTTGATCTGCCTAATTGCCCTTTTAAGCTAGTCGAAACGCTACATTTCGCTAAACGAACAAGGGCTGGTATGGCACATTAGCACATATCCGGAGCATTGCCTCCGCTTTGGTATGTATCACAAAAGACTTTGCCCTTCCGATGTATAGTGTAGATATAATGATATTTTCAATCGTGACATATCGCACCTGAGGTCGAGAGACTCCTCTCCTCTGCTTCTTCTGGCTCTGGCCTTAGCGCATCTTTTCCTCTACAGCTTTTTCCCGCTGATTTATTGACTTTTTGCCGTCATGGATATCCTTCAGGTCGTCGTGCTCATGCCGTCACGGGCATGTTATTAGCAATATGCACGTGACATCCCATCCTCGTACTTGATGCCATTCTGATTCTGCTTGAACCATATAGCAGTGATCCTCTTAACCAGATGGACTTTCAAATAGACCATACCGCGAAAAGAACATGGGCTCGTCGAATCCGCGTCTCTTGCTACCACGCCGACAAGATGGCGGCAAACCACAATCACCCGCAACTTCTCCGCATAGACTATTACGCAACTACCCAATATATCCCAAGAGGACAGCAATATTAGCCGCCTGTAACTCTTGCAGAGAGAGGAAAACTAAGGTTGGCGAACTGATTGCAATCTCCCACTGATTATAGCGAGCTCGCATTGATCAGAATGTCTTTTAGTGCAATGGCGGCCGACCAAAATGCTCTGCCTGCATTCGCAGCGGCCGAACATGCAAGTACAGCACAGCGCCCGCTGAATCGAGACAGACAGCTGCCAAGCGTAGACTTATAGAACTCGAGAAAACCATGGGTAGCTTGCGGAGATCCCACGACGCCATGTACGAGTTAGTGGAAGCGCTGAGGACTAAACACGAGCCGGAAACTATGGACATTCTTCAGCTTCTCCGACAAGGTGTAAATATCGACAAAATTTTGCAGAAGATTCGCGACGGGGACTTGCTGCACCAAAGGCGCCTGTCACTATGATTGGCCTTGTCTAGCTGTAAGTGTCGCCATGCATAATAGGCTTTGGCGTGGGCATTCGACATGTCCCTTACGACCATTACAAAAACATACCCCGTTAGACGGGAGAGAGGGAAAGAGTTTAGAGCCCAGGGCGATGATGTGGTTATCAATCTGTCTGGCGGTATTCAACCTCATGCTAATCTTCTCACTTTGATTGCCAAATCTCATTATGAATAATATAATCCCGGTGCCTCTAAATGATCTTATTAGACAAAATATAACATCTGACGAGGCTGAAGCTATACTTAAGCAGTTTACATAGTCATTTATCTAAATCGTCAACTGCTCTAGACGGGTATGACGAAAGATGCGGCCTAGCGGTAGGCTAATATATAAGGCATTTAAACATTAATAACCGCTATAGGCTCATATAAAGATTATGATAACTAGCTATGTCTATATATGGCGCCGCTGCTTCTCTTCTGAGGATTTAGCTCGGGTAACGTCACATGGCCATTTTCTTGGTATTGGAGTGCGACGGTCGCGTCCGGCCAAGTTTGCAGCTCTGGTAGCTTGTCAGTGTAGCTCCCAATTGTTTGAGAAGCTTTGCAAATCTTGTCACTTGGCGATATTGCGCTCCTACCGGATGGCGGCAGCAGGTGCTGCATTTCATAGTCGTTGAATGAGGCATCCAGACGTGATACATTGCAGTCAAGCCTTTCCCAACGTGTGAGCCAAGCCAAGGCTGCGGCTACCTCATGTCGTGTCGGCCATTGATACGTGTAAACCCTCGCCGTGAGAATCAGCCGAGGTCGATCTGGAAACGTGTCCATCGGAAGTGACCGAGGGGTGGCTGTGTAGAGCTGAACACGTCACCATGTTCCAGCCCCAGACGAGGTGTTGTGACACTACATCGTTCCCCGTATTCGTTGCCGTAGCCATTTCCAGCAACGATGGGAGTGAGAGGACCGGGCGGCTCTCAGATTTTTTTCGTCCGGTTCGGCGTGTGTCGACAGCGAAGAAGAACTCGATAGTAATAGAGATGAAGGCATCACGGTGCACAAGACGGAAGCGAAGTTGGTAGGCTCGTCCATCGTCACATTTTCACGACGGGGAACGCCGAGAAACGGTCGGCATTGTGGCCAGCTGACAGTGTTGCGACAGGGGGCGGATGCTGCTGCAGCTGGACAAGGGGCGCACAATGCAGTCGAGAGGAAAAAAGGGGGGGAGGGCAATGGGAGGGAAATGTGACAGTGTTGGACTGAGGGCGGGGGGGATGGTCACGTCTTATAGAAATCTGTAAAGCGGCAGCTGCAGAAAGTGGAGCCGATTGCCTGAAAGACAAGGCGGTGGAGCGGGGCAGGGAATTTGCAACGATCGACTTTACTCCTGGCAAGACGCAAGAGATAAGAACAGACAATCAATCAATGCCCTGGTCTTTTGCCTACACATTCAATTATTAATCACCTGGCTCCCTTCATAGATCGCCCAACTCAGCGTTAAATGAAACCAGGCAGAACGACGGTCCTCAAAGCAACGCTGCTTTGGTTATTCTTACTGTGAGCCTAAGCTCGATTCCCCATACAACTATTTCAGCGTGTTGGTCTTGCACAACGACAGTGACAATGCAACAGCGCCAATCACACACAAAGTCAAAAAACGGCTGCGTACATTGCAAACTCAGGCATATCAAGGTAAAGGAAACCCATTATCGTCCGTCTTTCGAGCAACCCGTAATAATGCCTTTCAGTGTGACGAACAAGCTCCACGTTGTTTCAACTGCATAGTGCGAAATGTGACATGCGTATACGGACAATCTAGGCTACGGGCTCCAGCAGGTGAGCCAAACATGCAACATGGCAACGGTTGCGGTAGCGGAATGAGTAGCGCCATATCATTTGTGCCTCCATGGGGACAACAGCAACCAACCGAAAGCCGGAGACTACTAGAGATCGAGCTGATGCATCGTTGGTCGGTCCATACATGGAAAGGCTTTTGCACTATTCCCCAGGAAAACAAGCTCATGCAAGAGGACTTGCCTCGGGAGGCGCTCAAGCACCCCTTTCTTCTCCATGGCATGTTTGCCTCAGCTGCCCTAGATTTGGCCACGTCCTGCCAAAACAACGCGTCCAAGGCAGCACGCTATGCCCAGGAAGCATTGAAATACTATAACACGAGCAGCGGCGAATTCCGCCGCGAGTTGGACAAGCTGCGCCCAGAGATTGTCCATCTCCTTTTTGTACACGCTGCCCTAGGTGCCTCGGCATGTCTGGTGATACCTCAGAGCATGCCCGCCATCGGCGAGCGTGACCCGTGGACTACGGCCACGCAGCGCGTGATATCGTTTTTCAGCATGGCTATTGGGGCCACGACCATAATCAAGACGTATAGAGCTGACTTTGATAAAGCATTTCCCTCGGTTGGCGCTGTCCGTGACTTAATCGGTCCCTCGTCGTTGCGATTTCTCGCCATCCGTGACAAGAGCGCACTAGATCTCATAGCGACAATAGCCACCAGATCACATAATCGTTACGACGATGGACAGCTCTTGCCACGCAATGATATGTATAGCAGGGCAATTGAGTGGCTGATGATCTGCTTTGCGGCCCAGGCACAAGGCAGCGTGAAGGGCTACTTCATGTCATTTCCCGAGTTCTGCGGCCCACGATTCTTATTGGCAGTCAAGGAGCGCGATTCAATGGCCCTGCTCCTGCTCATGTACTGGGGCGTGCTGCTTCACAGGTCAAGGACATACTACTGGTGGGTTGGATCTACAGGGAGGCAATTGAACGAGGAAGTGTCTACTGTGTTATTGGCCCTGCCGTTCTCAAAGCAGGCAGGTGTATCAGAAGCGGTGTCTTGGGCGGTTCGGCAGACTTGTCAAGAGGAGCAGTGCAACAAGTAAAATGTAACAGATCAAGAGTTGGTGCCTAAGACGGAAGCTCCGAGTCATGTTCAAAGGAAGGCAAAAGCAATACGATATCCCTGATGTGACGGCTATGAAGCTGGGTATTCGGTACCTTTTCCTTTATTACCGGAGACCAAACCTTGTTCAAAATGGTATATGCGAGCTCCACATCAAGAGAAACTTTGGAAGAAGACTATTTCGAGGGAACAATATGCAGACAGAAGGCTTCTAGACACTCCAGGCCATACATTCTGAAAGTATGCCCTCAATAAGCTACTCTTTTCCGTCTATGACCTGTACAACCTTTGTAACATTCTGCTCTGCAAAGAGCGGGGCATATGGCTCGCATTTCGTTCCCCTCGGCGGTAATGCGCCACTGGCCAGGTACTGGCGGATGGCCTTGATGGTGCAGATCGACGGTTGCGCACTGGAGCCGTGCTGCAGGGAGGAAAGAACCAAGTTAGTTTTTGTTTTGGCCTTGTATGGCGTTAGCAAGATTACATACCCCGTAAGAGTTCTGCTCAATGGCACTGCTTCCTTCAAAACCGGCGCTCATATTCACAGCCGACTGGTAAGGAGAGACGGTATCATATGTGTTACCAATGAAGAGAAGCGGGTTTTTGGTCTTGACATGAAAGTTCCCCTGATAACGTTCCTTGGCTTCCATGAGCCACTGGGCGCAAGCCATGTCCGCGAAGACTCGACTGTCACCAGTGATCCTCGACCTGTTATACTTTGCGGCAATAATGGGTGTCATGTGCGTCTGGTTTGATGTCCGGAGTGACGCGGCCTTGTCGCTGCACTGGATTGCCTGGTTGGCCTCGGGCGTAACGGCACCCTCGGCATCGCCTCCAGTAAATTGGGTCAATATGGTGGTAAGGTTACCGTTGTAGAGGTCGTCCAGGGCCTTGGCCAGGAGGGGGAAATTCCTCGGCCCGTATAAAGTGAGAATAACGGCATTCTTTATGGCGGCGTAGTCCACGACGGCTGCGCCGATTCGGAGGGGCTCGAACTTGATTTTGAGGACAGTGTCCCAGAACTGGGTTTCCATAACCGCAGCCGATACGTTGTGTCGGTTGAGGGGACAGGCACTGTTGGGTGCGTCGACGCAGGCCTTGAAGAAGCCGGAAAAGCTCTCGTCTGCCATGATCTGGCTTTCTTCGTCGCTGCGAGTCATCATTTAGGTCAGAAGGGGAGCACGGAGATTGCCCTGAGGCTGGGAAAACATGCTTACAATGAGCTATAGTACTCGTGAGCATTCACAACGCCATCTAGAACCATCCTGTGAATTCGGTCGGGAAACATGGCTGCGACTGTGGCCCCAAGCACGGTGCCGTACGAAAGTCCTATACACAAGCAAAGTTGGATTGTCAGCACCAGTGGTTTTTCAACTCGTATTCTTGTCTGACAACTCATCTTGCGTGGTTAAAAGGGACTTACCCCAGAAGCGCAGCATTCCGTCTTCCCCCAGCGCATCCACGACGGTTATCAAGTCCCTCGCCGTGAAAGCGGTGCCGACGTAGCTGCCGTTCATGTGGTTCCGTTCCTTGCAAAGATGGGCCACTGTACCTTGAGTGGTCCAGATCTGGCCTGGAGCGGTGTCGGAAGTATTTGCGTACGTGGGCGAGCTCATCATGTACGCGGCCAGCTCATCGGGGTGGCTGCAGGTCATGGTGAGGGTGTCGACAGTGCCGCTATGCGTCAAGGTTAGCAGGAGTGCTCTGTTCTCGTAGAAGTGTGTGGTGTGTGGCTGTTTATCGAGAAACTTACCGTGGATCGAAAGCGACGAGATCGTATTCAGCCCCCACAATGCTATTTAGCCAGACGAGTTAGGGAGGACAAATTCTTTTCTATCACAGTGTTTGGGGGCTGTTACCTTGTGAATTCTTGCATCTTCAAAGCCATGGAAGCTCGCCCAGCATCGCCTGGCCCTCCAAAGTTGAAAAGGATGCTGCCTTTGGAGGGCTTGGCCCTAGCTGGAACTCGGAGCAGATTCAGACGTATGGTTTCATTGCAGCTTCTCACCGTGTAATCGAGCGGCACCGTTACAGTGGCACATTCTATGGGCAATTGAGCATTCTTCAGCGCCTCGAGCTTCTCGTCACAAGGTGCCCATTGGATCCCCTTTGCGCATGATTTTGCGTTATTGGCGCCAGGTGCGGCGTGGGTGGCAGCCAGCAGAAAGAACTGAGGGATGAGAATAGTAGTAGGCTTCATGCTTGGTGCTTTTGCCTATTTTGCGTGTTACTATTAGACTGGTGAACTTTCCTTTCCTAGTCACCAAATAAGGATCCGGTCATCTATATTTATAACCTTATATGTCGTTATTCCACCGATTGGCATCGTTATCACGGATACATAACTGAGAGCCATACAATATATGCGGGTCCCAATGAGGCGCAGATCGTCAGATTGCAACAGCAAACAGCTTGTATTGCACCTCCGATGATACCACGACGTCATAGCTAATGTATGGAAATTAAAAAACAAACACCATTGATCGACCGCGGACCGTCGCAACCGTCGTGCAGACACGCGTGTATGCATGTCAGATCGGGCAATGGCGTTTTTGGCATTGGGGGGCGCAGATCTCTCTAGCCCCAGCAGACGCGATAATTGTGACTGGCCATACCTAGGGGGGCGCAAAATAAGCTTATCTGCCTTGTATACGGACTAGGATAATTGCATTATCCTATACACACGAGGTCATTAGTCTACTACAGTAGCTGCTAATTTTAATAATCTGACCTTGCAGACACGCGTATCTGCACGTCAGATGGGGCGTTTCGGGAGCCTCTCTCTTTAGTCAGCCCTTGCAGATGGGATAATGTCATTAGCCATCGTGAATAACCTTGTTCAACAGGTATTATGTAACCTCAAGGTGCACTATAATAAGATGAAATATACGTGGGCGGGTCCTTACACGTCGTCAGGCCCTGCCAGGTAGTGATTCTTCCTTCACCCATAAGGTCACAGGTCGACTATGACAGACCCGAAGTAGAGACTTGCGCGGTGTTGCCATACGCCAGCAATGAGAGCAGGACATCCTATAAAAAGCCTAGCTAATCCCCCTTTGCTTCTTCATCTTACTATAGCATTCGTTTTAACTTGACTTTAAATAATCTATTAGCTACTAGCCTATCTCTCCTTAATATGCATCTTTCTACCGCTCTACTATGCGTTCTTACTACTACTATCTCGGCTAGGAGAGAATATTACCCGGTGGTTAAGCATAGGGTAACTAATGCGATTCTACTATTAGAGTAATTTAAAAGTTCTACTATACTATAGGTAGTAGAATATATATAGCCTTTAAGAGAAAGACTACCTATTATAATATTAGTAGGAATATAAGAGTTAACTTATAGATAGGGAACTAAAATACTAAAGGATTTTATCTAAGCGAAATTAACTATATAAACTAACTCCGCTTTTATATTTATTTATATAAGTATAGGGGTAAAATAACTCTAGGGATGCGGTTTAATAAGAAGTATAATCTACATAATAAAAGCTATATATTTTATATAAACTATTACTAATATACTATTTTCTTAGGGCTAATCTAAATAAGGGTAAATATTAATATAACTTAGTCTACTTTTATATAAGGCTATATAATACTAGTTAGCTAAAATTAATATTATATTATATATATTTAGCGCGCTATAGTTATTCTAAATAGTATTATAATTACTTATAAGTATTACTAAATAGAATAACTAAATAGTATAATATTTTACTAATATAAGTACTAATAAAGCCGAATAATATTTTATAATCTATTTCTAGTTTAGAACCCTATTTTTTCTTTAGCTAAACCTATATTAGTAAACCTAGTAGTATAAAATAAAAATTAAATAAGTAGATAAGCTAGGGATAAATAAACTATAATTAAGTAGCTTCTCTATTAGGCGTCCCACACTATTACTATACTATTAAGTATAGTAGTTAATATATATCTATAGTATACTAATAATATAGTTTAGGGTATACTAAGTCACGGCTTATAGTAACTACTGCCTTCCTAAACGTAAGGCGCTAAAAAAGCCTAGAAAAACTCCCCTACCGATTTCTATAACTAATAATCTACTATAAAATAATCATTTCTATTAGAAGTAAAGGTTATCTTTTAGGTAAAGGCTAGATATATAGGGCTAATAGCCTAAAAGCACTTACTTTCGCACCGTCTTATAGTTTCTTCGGGCTTATTATTAATAGCTAGGTAGCTCGCTAACTTTTTCGCCTCTAGTGTAAAAGACTACTAGGCGAGCACACTCGGAAGATTAAAGCTATAATTATTAAACAAAGCAAATAGAGGGCCTTAAGGTGGTAATAATCTTAAAGGCTATCTAGGTGCACTAGTTATATAAATTAGTTAACTATTTCTCTAGTCTTCTAATCTCCTAGCGAAAGCTATAAAACTATACTTAGTTTTCTAATATTATAAAAAATAGATTAATAAGCGCTATAGAGGAAAGGCTCGCTTAGTAAATCCCTAGAATATAGGAGGCTAGGAATTATAAGGAGGTGGGCTAGTGGAATAGTGGAGGAGAATACCTAGTCTATAATATAGGTAATATTAAAATCTTTATCTATAAAGATATTCTAGTTACTAAGATTATAATAATATAGAAGGAATCTAAGGTCCTATTCTTTTACCTCTAATATAAGTAAAGGAATTATTAAGTTGCTAATAAATTGACTCGCGAGGCTGTAATATAGGCTATTTGCGCTACATTCCACCTTCCCACTAGCTTGTTAACTATATCCTCTGAGTTTCTTGCTAATATTTCTATCGCTATATATTTTAGCATTCTATCCTCTCCTCTACTATAATTATTACACTACTAGATAATTTAGTTGCCCTTTATACTACTAGTATATTTGCTAGGATCTATAGTTTGTTTAACCCAGCTCCTCACTTTGCGCTAGCCAGCCTTACCGTAAGATGTGTATCCACCTGCCTGATAAGGTCTGCATGCGCCACTGCTAGGAAAAAAAAAATTCTTCATCGTGGCTACTAATGATTAGATAGTATGTACGCGCCGCCGATGCTAGAAACACATATAAGTTATAAGCCCTAGGATAATTAGTACGGTTATATAAGTAGAACTGCTTAGGATAGGTTCTAGTGGGAGCTAGCGATAGCTATGGTTACGAGGTATTAGGCGAAAGTAAAACACCCCTATTATATATAGAAACCGCGTTAAATCGACCACCTAACTAGGGTTAGTATATCTTTTTAGTAGCTTCTTAAAATAATAAAATAAGTAAGATTAGAAGAATAAGAATAGTAATAAATAATTAAAAGCTATATTAGTATATTTTAAGTATATATATACTAGAAATAATTTTTCTTTAATTTTTCTTTGATTTAGTATTTATAATTATCTTTAAT
Organism: Lecanicillium sp. LEC01; assembly: GCA_002242745.2. NCBI lineage: Eukaryota > Fungi > Ascomycota > Sordariomycetes > Hypocreales > Cordycipitaceae > Lecanicillium > Lecanicillium sp. LEC01. The sequence goes on along the minus strand of NIWZ02000161.1, from coordinate 7,784 downwards.
ATTAATTACTATATTTGCTTTTTTATATTATTTTATAGGGCAGCTGTTATTCTCCTTCGCGTTTTAGCGCGTTATAAGTGGCTAGTACCTGCGGGGCGGATTTTACTTACCCATCATACCTCGTATTGTCAATTACTACAAGATAACCAAATCTCCGGGTGACAGGAGCGAGGCGATGGAGGGGAAGCCCCTGTTGACAATAATAGCGCCACTGTTGGGAACATGCGACACGGGACTTCCTTTTAGCCAGCTGCTATTTTTGGCAAGCAACTGTCAAACAAAAAGGGTGGCCGACCACTACCTGTGGCCTGCCTTTACCCTCTTATCTGCGTGACGGTAGATACGAGGTGCAGGGCGAAAGTAAAAGGCCCCCTGCCATGTATTCGTGGGTCCTACGCTAGCCTTTTTGAGGAAAGGGATCACCACATACAAATTTGTATGGCGACGCGCCGTCAATAGCAATCGTCCGCATAATTTAACCAAAATGCCTCGGCCAAAGGGGATAAAAACGAAGCAGCTGAATTCGCTTAAAAGGCAACGAATTCGTATTTTATCTTTCGATGGAAAATGCACAAAACGCTAAATTCGCTAGATAACTGGTTATACAGAAAAACAGGTTAAACGCGCCGTATAAGCAGGTAGCCCGACTCCTGGTATTCGAGGCGGTCGGCCGATTACGATTACGTATAGCCAACAAGAAGATTTAATCGCATTCGTGATGGCAAAGTAAGAAAACCGCTTAATGAGTTTCCTTGAGTTATCAATACGGCTTTTTAACGGCTAATTTAGTTAATACGTGATTAAACGCACTCTCTATCGCCACGGCTTCCGCCGCCGAATTGCTCGCTATAAGCCGCTAATCTCTAAGAAGAATCGCCTTCTTCGCCTCGAATTCGCTCGAAAATACAAAGACTAGCCTATTAAGGATTAGGGACGAATCTTATGGACTAATGAGACTTGGGTCACTAGAGGCAGGCATCGCCGAGCCTTCGTTACGCGGCGGCCAGGAGAAGAGTGGGAGCTAATGTGCGTTATTGAGAAACACCAACGGAAGCGTGAATAGATGTTTTGGGGTAGTTTTGATATCTCTAGAAAGGGCCCTTACCACTTTTAGGATAAAGATTAGGGTTTAATAAACGCATAGGGATATCGTGAGCGAATTATTCCTCTAATTAATAGCTAGATTCGCCTTCGTGCGCGTAGTGGCGAATAGTTAACACTTATGTAAGACGGTGCCTCAACCCATTCATCACGCGAAACCTACAATAACCTCGCTAAGCGCCGAATTCAGCCGCTCTCTTAGCCGCCGTATCGCTAGACTTAAACCCAATAGAAAACTACTAGAATTAGATGAAGGATTATATAGAGGATAACTGGGGTTTAGAGGAGAATCCTTCGTATGACCGAGTGCGTAAGCGCGTTAACGCAGCCTGGCAAGCGCTGCCCGATTCCTTCCTTTGGCAGCAATTAGAAACGATGCCTGAACGCCTAAACGCCGTAATTGAGGCAAATGGCCTTCATACGCGATTCTAGATAGCTTCAAATTGATTAAATTAGGCCCCAAGTGCGAACTAAAATAGACCCAATTTTGGCGTGTTATTTGGTGGTGTGGAGGGCGCGGTACGTGCGGGTCTGATTTTACTTACCCATCATACCTCGTACTCTGCATTTTGAATCTAACTAACCACCGACTACTGGGGAGTCGAAATAGTACGTGCTCCACATGTTCAGCCCAACTTTGACGCCCGATTTGATCGGCAGGCCGGCGTGTACAACCCGGTGGTCACCTGTGCCATTTGCGTGGATGTTGTTCCAGAAAACCCCATTTCCTCGTTTTGGCCTGACGAGAAGCCCTCCACCCTGCTTTGCGACCGCGAACTTGTCCCCATCTGCACTATCTGAGACGCCATTTAGCAGGGGAAAGTACGTCTCGCCGCCAGTGCAGCTATCCTCCAAGAGGACGAAGATGGTGCCTAGACGACGACTCTGCCTTGATTTTCCAGACGCCTCATCGGTGTTGTTCTTAGCTGCTATGCTCCAGTCAGTGTGCAGCCGATACCGATCTCCACCTGCTGCATATTTGACCATTTGCAGGCTCTCTACATGCTCATGTTGAACATTTCCGAGTAGAGACTTCATGCGGGATATGAGACAGTTGCATACGAAATCGTCTTCTGGTAAGAAGGCACTCTCTGAGCTGCGTACTGTCGTATTCACAACAGTCCCGCTGTGGGAAGCCACTTCCGACGGCTTCTACATGTTTTCGCTGAAGTTGGTTAGCGATGGACGACTCTCACAATATGTCGTATTTTCTGACGGATGCCGCCTAATCACATACCCCAGTGCAAGTAAATATCGGGTTTCCGCGACATTAAGGAAGTTATTGAGGTAAATTGCAAGCGGATCAATAGACAGAATCTCCACTGTATAATTCTGGTCGCATTTATAAGTGGCGTGGTCTATCGCAACGCCAGTGCCCGGGTAGTGCGGGGAGAGCGTTCCAGTGCCTAATTTGGAGATACGCGGCCAGCCTTCCAAGCTGTTGTAGAGGAGCGCGCTCAGCAAGACCAGTAAAACTCCCACATAAGATGTGTAATCCTGGAATAGATTAGCAACCAGAACGACATTTTTACTGTGATAATTGCACAGTGAGACTTACTTTGTACATTTTCCTGAAAGTGCCCAAGGGCCGAGAGGAAGCAGTTGTGTGCGTAGCCATTGAAGTCACGGATTGCAATGTCAACATACGTCCCGAGGCCAGATTCGCTTAGCGACGGAAGTGCCAATATAAATACTCGTATGGATTTGCTCTTGGATTCTGTATCACAAAGAGGATTTATCAGGCTACCTTTGTCTCCCAATGGGGTCCCCTGCATGCAGTAAGGCCACCCACACACATGCAAAAGCCTCTTCCACTGTCTAGCCGCCAGTGTCCCGCCACCCATGCAAGGCCACCCATGCGCAGCCAATGTACAAACAGAGCTGCTTAGAAGACCATTCACCAGCGTTCCTTTGAGATTAGGATGCCAACGCCCGCACAGCGCCGCTTTGACTCGGATATAAGCGGCTGTATTTACTCGCCGTGGAGGGAGACAGTGAAACGTTACAACATTGCAAAAGAAGAGAGCAGACTAGACAATACAAATTTACAAACATCAGATCGCAGACGAAGGGGGTGTTGCAAAATGACTGCCCAGGAGATCACCGAGTTCGAAAATGCATGCGCGGCGAGGGCCGCGGTGGTGCCCCGCTGGTTGCCTGGGAACAACGTCTTTTGGTACCGACGGACTCTACCATCGGATACGTGGCAGTTCATCTTTGTGGATTGTGCACGAGGCATTGCGCAACCGGCATTTGACCATGCCGGTCTTGCGACCACGCTCAGCAGCGTCGACGGCGGCGCCAGCGAGTCGCTAGACGCGGACCAGTTGCCAATCACCTGGCTCAATGTCGACCCGGACGGCGCGTGGGTGCGCTTCCGCTACGCAGACAAGACCTGGCAGTTTTCCAGGACCAACGCGCTGGAGGTCTGGTATGGAGAGTTTGAGGAGGACCAGTTTGAACAAGACTACGACATAACGAAGCCCTCTCCGAGGACCTCGCGTGGTCAATCTTCAGTGACCATTGTTAATCTGACGGGCGTTATGCTCGGGTACTACTGGATCGACCACGACGGCAACAATGAGCGTCGCATTGATCAGGTGCTTCCCGGGAATTCTTTCCCTTTTACATCCCCGATTGGCTACAGATTTCGCTTCTGGGAAGCCTCTAGCGGGCGTAACGTGGTGCTGGAGCTGAAGCAAGAACGTGGCATTGTCAACATTGAAGACCGGCGTGAGGGTCTGGGAGTAAGCTGGGATAATGGCGGTACGTGCGAGCCTGAGTCCCAAGCTACCAAAACTATAAGCACACCAGACTATGAAACTTTTGTTCGACGATATAATCTGTGGATGCGCAAAGATAAAGTCGAGATGCAGGTCTCCTTTAACGGCATTGAGGACAACCGCTACCAGAACGCCTCCGTGGCGCCGGGCGGGCGGTACGCTGTAGCGATGCAAACTAGAGAAGGATCTAGATATCCGTTGGAGCTCAAGAACTCTGTGCCAGATGACCAGCTCCGTCCCAAGGTGTTGAGCCACCATACCTACAAGAATGGCTGGCGGAGAGCCGGCGACCATCTTGACACGGACCAACCTCACCTCTTTGATATGCATGCACGACGTGAGATACCAATCGATGGTTCCTTGTTTTCGAATCCCTATCAAATCCAACGCATCGGATGGTCAGACTGCGGCAACAAGTTTCGCTTCATTTTCAACGAGCGTGGACACAAGCATGTGCGACGGCTGGAAATTTCCACCGACGGCACCGTCAAGGTGCTAGTGGAGGACAGCAGTGACACGGTCGTCGACTATAACCAGAAACTCTGGTACAAGATGTTGCCTGCGACAAACGATGTTCTTTGGGCCAGCGAGCGCGACGGATGGAACCACATCTACCGATTCGATCTGTCGGATGGAAGTCTCAAGAACCAGGTCACCAAGGGCGAGTGGGTGGTCAAGTCGGCGGAAGATGTTATCATAAAGGATCAGAGGATTTGGTTCACGGCATGCGGCGCAATTCCTAGCCAGGATCCATACTATGAGCATCTAGCCTGCGTCAATTTCGACGGATCCGACTTCCGACTGGTGACGAGTGAGGACGGAATGCACAATTGGAAGTTCAGCCCCCACCGCCGATATATCATTGACACATGGTCCCGCGTTGATCTTTTGCCGCATACGGCTGTGGTAGAGGTGGCTACCTCTAAGCAGGTTGCGTTCCTGCAGAAAGAAGTCCTGGACCTAGAGCTCGCAGTAAAGTATGTACCGCCAGAGCGGTTTACCACTAAGGGCAGAGATGGAGAGACGGATATTTATGGCGTCATCGTTCGCCCGCATAACATGGACGAGACGAAGAAGTATCCTATTATTGAGGTCATTTATGCTCATCCATTCCAATACTTTACGCCAAAGCGGTTTGCAAGCCTCGGCGGATCTCGGAGGAGGGCGGGCCACAGCTACGTGGTTGTCTTGATTGACGGCATGGGGACCAACGGGCGCTCCAAGGCGTTCCGGGACGTCGCGTACAAGAACCTCAACGACGCGGGCTTCCTCGACCGGATCAAGTGGATGCAGGCCGCTGCTAGGACGCGTCCCTGGATGGACATTTCTCGCGTCGGCATCACGGGAGGCTCCGCCGGCGGGCAAAACGCGGCCGCAGCGGTGCTGCACCATAGCGACTTTTATAAGGCGGCCATCGCTCTCTCGGGCTCGCACGACAACCGCATGAGCGACTGCAAGTGGGCGGAGATGTTTATGAGCTGGCCGATAGACGAGAGCTACGAGAAAAACTCTAACTGCGTGAATGCGGGGAAGCTGGGCGGCGCGCTGATGTTGGTAACAGGTGAGGTGGACAATGTGGTTGATCCATCGACGACGATGCGGATGGCAAGTGCGTTAATCGATGCGGATAAGGACTTTGACTTAGTGGTTATACCGAAGCACGGTCATTTTATGAATGGCGTAGAGTGGCTGGCAAGAAAAGAGGCACAATTTTGGGCGAGACATTTGTTGAATTAGTATCAAATGCAGATGTTCATACTCGACAATGCATAGCTTTCCTGTCATGGCATTGTAGAGAGAGAGCAGGGCTCTGCCAGATTAAAACGGCAGCGGTACTCGAAACGATCTGCCGAAAAGGTCCGTCGGTTTACTAGCCACGCTAATTGCATCACAATAATACCAAAGAGGCTCGAACGCCTCACATAACTTGCCACCCAGCTGCCATACCTCTTATGCTAAGTCCAGCTGCTGGCCTCTACTTGCCTTAGCTAGCAGCCATGAACCACCGCCCACCAGTTTCCGGCTTGTCTTCTCAGACTACTTTCCGCAAACCCATCATTGTCAAGCCAAAAAGCGAAAATCAACTTGTCCTTGCCTAGACCTCCAATGAGAAGCTTACTCTGCTAGGATCGATCACTTCTAGGCCCTATGCGCGATGTGGGTAGGGGGTTCGCAACAGCCTGAAGTCGTTGTTTGTTACACTGGGCATGTCAACATGTTTCGATGGAGCAGCCATAAATTGACTTAAACTTATTACGCGGACTACCAGCCCACGACACCATTACACATATATACCTATCTATTACATATTAATATAATACCCTAAATAGCTATTATTAAAACACCACCGAGAATGGGGCTGGTATGGAAGTCGAGCTGCTCGCAAAAGCATGTTGCAGAAAATCCTGGCCTAAAAGACCCCGTGCTGCCCATCGCAATAGTAACATAATATTACGAAGGATCCTGCCCGTTATTAACCTGGTGCACATAGCTGTCGCAAGCTCCCTTCTGGGAGCGTATAGCAACGTGACTCCAGGTCACCGCATCAGCCGCCGATATCGTAACTTAACTTCTCTAGCTGTCTTAGAGATAATACCATAGGAGCTCACACTATCTACGGCGACGAAGATCTCACTCTTGATTAACGTCGATCTTGGCGACGTTGCTTACTTTACTAAGCATGTTACCCTGGTGACTGTTGAGCCTACGTCCGCGGTCGCTCTGTTACTAGTACCCGACTAGTTTCCAGGTTCGATTACGTCGGAGGCCACTAAAAAGGAGCCAGCAGCACCTGATTTTTCTATCTCTGTTCCTAAAGTATCTTTAGTCTCGACCTTACGAATCGCAAGCAGTCCGCCTACGGTTAATGAAGACCCTTTTACTACGCAAACCTCACCTGCATTGCCCGCCTCTGCTTTTCTCACCTGCAAACCCGGTCAGCACGAACAGATCACTACCAGAAGACATCTTCACAACCACTGGAGACCCAGAGGCAAGCCGGCCTCCGGTATCTGTCTCACTCATGGCCGTTGAGCCAATTTAGTGCGCCGGGAACGGCAAAACGGCATTGCCAGTATGGCCGACTATCCACGCCTGTCGCTACTTTGGTGCTATTCGGGAGTGGGCCTTGGAGCGCGATGCGGCCCACCCCGAACGGCTGCGTCGGAATGCTGCTCGGCTCAAAGCCCATAGAGTGTAGTGCGCTAATGCCGTGGTACAATAATGTCCGGGGTTAGTGTATTTCTGACACGCCACTAAGAAGTAAACCGGCCTAGATAAGTCTGGTGGGAGGGGTGGCGAATCCTACCTGGACCCTAAGCTCTATATAAACATACGAAGTACAGGGGAGACTAAATAAAAACACACGATAAATGAAGCGTTTATGAGTAGAAGAATAAACCATGCTACTACTACACGTTTAGTTGTTGTCTATGTTTTTAAAGCTGTTTCCCGTCGGTTAGTAGTAGAGGTAATCGCGCATATGTCTACCTAGGGGCTGAAGTGGGGGTTGGCCTCTAGACTTACTACTTAGGGCCGGCGATAAATGCTTTAATATGAGAAGTGTGTACGCCATACGAGGTATCGGGCGAAAGTAAAACACCCCTATTATATATAGAAACTACGCTAAATCGACTACCTAAGTAGGGTTATTATATCTTTTCAATAGCTTCTTAAAATAATAAAATAATATAAGATTTAAGGATAAAAATAGTAATAAATAAATACTAAGTTATAATAGTATATTTTATATAAATATATATTAAAAGTAAATTTCCTTTTTTTTAAATATAATTATTTTTAATATTAAATATAATATTTATTTTCTTACGATATATAATAGGTAAGTGTAACGGTCTGGCCCTTTGGGCTAAAGCGGCAGCTAGCGCTACGCCGTTATTG
>NIWZ02000160.1:0-20287 GCA_002242745.2 Lecanicillium sp. LEC01 | reverse complement strand
GTTGGAGAGTAATAAAGTATCGGTCATCGATACCCCTCCTTCTGCGAGAGAAACCACTGCGACTCGGCCCTTTGGTATGTTGCATCCACACAAGTTCGTTAGTGACTATATCTCGGCAGGTGAAATTATGTCTGCGTTGACTAAGATTGAGTTTGAATATTGTGGGAAATATGAATATCGTAACAGGTCGTGATGCATGCGATATAGCGGTGACAGTGATTTTAGGTCTAATTTCGTTGACAGGTGTATGTGGGAATGTCAGAGGGGTAACAGTTAGGTGGAACGAGATTGGTGGCGGTTGAGCTGTCCCAGGTTGCATTGGAGGCATGGCAAAGATATTGTTAGAATGACGCCGAGCAGATTGTAGGTAGCAGAAGTGAAAAAAAAAGAGGTCGGAGGTTTCCTGAAGGAAATAGCAAATATATTCCTGATTGCTCACTTCCTGGTGCGTGTGTCTCATGACCTACGCGGTATCCTCGTCTACCGTGCCATTGTGGGCGTAAAACAGTGATAGGCTGCCTGATGTGTTATTTTTTCTAATTTAGGCGAACAGGTGATACTACCTGATGATGTGCTTATGGTTGTGGTGGCACGGCTCGATGATAAGAACCAAGGTGTGCGACGAGTTGCTGTTGAGACTGTTGGGCGGCGTGCGGTGCTGTCTAATGACGTGCTCAACGCTGTGGTGGCACGGCTTGCCGATGAGGATGCATATGTGCGAAGTGCTGCAATTAAGGCCCAAGGCTTTCGGGCGGGGCTGCCTGAGAAAATATTTGCTGCTTTAGTGGCAACACGCCGAGTCTCCGTAACCCACCAATTCGCACCATGCGCGTATGGGCTGTCATTTCATCGCAAGTCATAAAAAGATTTCGGCCACATTTCTAGTAAGTGCAGAAGAAGGCATGTCGGCGGAGCCCTTCTTTTGATCGCCACTCAGAGGCAGAAGGGTTACTCCCAACTCTTGTATTTGGCGAGAGGGATGATAAGCGCCCCAATACGACGGTCAAGCGCCCTACATTGCACATATTATGCAGACCAACACTGTCCCGCGACCGTGTCCCCGCATAGCCTTGAGATACGCTTTTATCAGTTGCATGACTCTTGAAATATGGCGTTATTAGGCATCACTAATGGGATAGGAAAACAAGAGTTTACAAAATGGAGAATAACCGATTTGACTCGGCCCTTTGGTCGTTGCAGCGAGATCGTCAGCGATGTGGCACCGCATCCATACCTAGCGGTTGCCCCGCAAACCCTAGTCTAACGCCTTGTCTCACCGCGCGACCGCTACGTCGGCCATGAGCATATTTCTGCCAGAGCTAATTTTGCCACGCGCAGCGCGGCGCGGCTCTGGCATAGTTATGGCGCAATATTGTGAACAGCGCCCTTCCGAGAAACAAATTTGACTGTGATCAGCTCCTTACGCATTCCGTCTGTATACGATTAATATCGACGAACACAGGTAGTAGAATTTAATATACCCTTACAATGGGCCTCCGATTGTCTTGAGGCATGTTAGTCGAGCATTTCATACCGCTTAGGCAGAGACACGTACACAAACCAGGGTGCAGCTAGGCCCCCAATATGTTATTCAGTATGGGAGCTTCGACGGTTACGCCGGTGTATATGAACCTTGTTCTAGAGGTGATTAACTAGTATTAACTTTCGCGAATGACAAGCTTTTAGCCACTCACCGGGTTAGTAACGCTCTGCACAACTAGAGGAAGAACAGCAGAGAGTGCAAGCTTCATATCAGCAATGTGAAGCGCAAAAAAAAGGCTAAAACCGGGAAAAAATAGTGGGCGGTGAAGAAGGTTCAAGGGGATTTGGAAGTGCCGTCGCAGTATAGGACTGTGCTGCCATTCTATTCTCTCCCATTGATATGACTACCGTCTCTTCGTTTCTCTCCTGTCTCAACTGTCGCCAATGCTAGGAATCTCGTGACAACTCAACCCCAAAGGATACCTAAAACAAAGTATCTATTTAGAATGAGCAAGGTGCCGATTACAATTTCCTTGCGCCATGTCATAGGAGTTGCAAAACACGGGATCAGGATCGCTCCGTATAGCGAATTTTCCTGATTTAAGCTTGCTTTCTTGCACATCGAATTCTCTGCCACGGTACAACTTCGATAAGTAGTTAAATTGCCTACCATACTCAGGGAGATACGCTTGTTAAAAGTACCTTCCACAGATACGGCATGTACAAACGAAAGGTTGCGACATTTGGAAATAGTGGAACGCTGCATAGCTGCCGGACAGGCGGCTGGGACAGTCTATGAATAAAAAATCTGACGGGACTGCAGCCCTCAGGCCCAGGTAAGGCGCTTAGATGGTGATGGGGGTGCAGCCAAGGTTGACAAGGCCCTGCGTATTCTTGTCAATATTCAAAAAATGTTTAGAAATAGTAGTTAGGTCGCGATAGACTTACGTTCTGCTTCACGTCACCGCAGCAGATAGCCTGCTGAGTGCAGACGTCCTTGAAGGGAACGGTTACGGCGAGGATCGGGATGTTGATCTCCTGGCAGCCGCTCAGGAGATTGTCGAGGTTGAGGCCAAGAAGGCCGCCAACGGCTTTGTTAGCAGTCTCGGAGTTGCAGCAGTGGACCTTGTTGCCGTTACCGCATACATCGCCGACCTGCTGGACAGTGGTGGCCTCCTTCTCGACGTCAACGTCGATGTCAGGGTGGTGGGGGAGAGCGGCGGCCGCGGCGACGAGTGTCATGAAAACGGTGGGGGAGTACATTTTGAATGGTAGGTAGCGTTGGAAACTTTGGGAGCTTTGCAAAAAGACCGTATCGGGTTGAGAGAGAAGATTAGAGGTGCTGATGAAAGCGTGTTCTTGTGGGCGGCGAAAGCCTAACCTTTATACTTCTTCTGGAACGGTCATGTAGGTTGAACAATCAGAAAGGAGTTGGCCTGCCCCGACATTCCGTGTTCTTTTGGCCAGTCAGAGGTAAAAAAGCAGTGGTAATTAATGTCTAGAACAGGCATCAAGTGTTGAGACACAACACGGGCGCCGGTGCGCTGTCCCGGAAAAACGCCACCATTAGCTCAGACAAATTTTTAGGAAACGCGTCAATTTGGATCTTCAACTGTTAACCTGTGTACCCCGGTTGAAATGTTTAGCCCCAATAGCCACTATTAAGCTTTAAGATGTTTGCCGAGCACGGTATAGATTAAGTCACGCTCTATGCAATATGTGTCTGTTCCCTGCTCATAGCAGTGTGTACGGCTTTCCGATCACTCGTACCCAACTCTAAGCCGCAGCGAGCTCTGAAGAAAGTTCCATGGCAACTGCCTCGTAAACCCGTTCTACTTTAGCTCTAAGTCTTCACCTTATATTAGTATTTTGGACACTTGGTACGTCGTTAGCCTATCCCGTATATGTTCCTATCTTTTATTAGCATACGCAGTGAACGAGAGAGTGTACGGCCTTACCCATCATGCTAGTACCAGCAGATGTGAACCACTGGATGCAGATAATGCAATTGCCGAAATCGCACTAGTGCGCGTAACCTGGCTCTGATGTTCAAGCTGTTCCTCTAACCTAACTATTTGCGACATTCTTTCGGCTTACTGACCGTTTAGTTAAACAGCAACCCGAAACTGATCGTACCCATCTGCGGGCCACATGATCAGAGTACGTGCTCGAAGTAAGGGTTCTTTTCAAGGTCAACGCCCATGCGTCTTTGACGCTTTCGCTCAAACAAGGAGGGTATCTTAGTCTCCTCAGGGTATCATACGGCTAGGATGCAAAACATTGAACAAGAATAATGCGGCGAGCATTGGAAGCGAGTCGAAGCCGTACTGCCAGCCTTCGTTTCTGGAATGGAGCTTTCGAGGCCACTAGAGTACTCAATCAAGCGGAAGACGATTCGAACCTACCGAAACATCAGTACTGATCGATTCCACTCCTCAGTTCAAGGGCGTTAGTTACTCACTGTTATAAAAAAGAGCGCTATAATAAGTACCCACACAAGAGTGCGCGATCGAGAGACGTTGATATCGTCTTTTCGACGGTTTAAATCTCGCAGAGTCACGAGAACTGCAATACAGAAGCCGAGGATGAAGAATTCTTGGATGCCAACTCCTCCCATATAGATGTGTAAGCCGCGCATTACCTTTTCCTCACTAGCTTCGGGGTCCGCCGCTGAAGCAGCGCCAGCAATTTGAACGATGAATGCCAATATATCGAAGAGGACAAACGTGGTACCATTATGCCACTCTTTAAGTCTGAGTACAGTTCTATCTGATTTGTATCGCCATATAATGTGCTCAAACACCATATAGACAAACGCATTGGTCCAAACAGAAGCGACGAGGATAAGCACAAACCACATGACGTAGTAGGTTTCGTTTTCTGTGTTCTTGATGCTGAGATCGCAAAACAAGTACGTTGCAGCCTGCACAAGGCTGAAACGATGATGACCCAGCTGTACCATGCTTTATGATAAACTGCCTGCACGATATGCAGGAGCGTTGTGCCAATGGAAAGTAGCGTGAAAAGGATCGAGGCTTCCATTGACGGACAAAATGTCCACTGGGTATCTTCAGTTGCCAATGCCTTGCAGGACATGATAAGATGTCAGCAAAAGATATCATGGTAGGGAAACTTCAGGTTATAGAAGAATGAGATTGTGAAGGTGAAGGCCAATTTTGTTTGTCCGGCGAGCCTGGGCTTTATACTTCGAAGTATGAGATGAAAAGGAAAGGTGTTTCCCACGTCACGGTATTTGTTACATCTATCAAGTACCTATGACGTTGTTTTACTCTCCAAGCCGATCGCAGCACGTAAAAATGTGCCAAATATACTTTCAAGCATTAGAGCCGGGAAGCAGCGAAGGAAAGCTGACGACAGCGTTAGCGTGCCTCACAAAAGGCTTACACATGCACTGCAGCCAGTAGCGATCATCCTTACCACTCTTTCAATTCTATTTTCGGCGCTATGGTGCTTGAATGTGTGCACCGCTTAGACCTGTGTGAATAGAGACGTAGGACGAATAATGCTGATAAAAAACTAAAAAGCTTGACTGGTCACTTCGGTACTGAAATACAGATGTTCCCAGATTGGTAACTAATACTAAGCCGGAAACCGTGCGCGATAAGATGTCTCAATCATTTCACGTAGTGTACGGAGTGCCATGGAATTTCTTTCATTCGTTCACTTATGTTCTTATGACGTCGTTAGGCGTGAGGTGGACATGATGTGATTTCTGCAAGTGTTTAACATGGTGACTTGGGACGCTGTACTTGAGGTAAGTCAAGTAGTACTGCTTCCGCTCCTACAGCTACTGGCTAATATCCTGCGATTTAGTTGGCACCAGCGAGACTCATGATACTCGAATGCCTGACATGAATAAGTTGTATTTCTACTTTTTTAGTGATAGGTTCCAAGAGGACATGCTCGTCCAACATTAGAACTACTGCCTAGATTGACCACTGAAATTTTGTAGACCATTCAATCTAGCCAGGTAAAGGCTTTCGTGATGTGCTTCTCAGTGCCCCTGTTTTAGCCCTGAGATTGCAATAGCATCCGGCGCTTCGCTTGGCGGCCACTTCCTCCGCTAGAAGTAGACTTTCATGACCACCAACGCGATGCCGCCGACAGCGCCGGCAGCGACGAGCAGATTGAACGCTGAGCTCCTGAGCGCTTTGCCGGCGGCAGCTCCAAAGGCCTTTGCCAAGATGTCCGCCTCGTTGCGGTGCGGAAAGGGCACATCGGGCACCTTCTTACCGAGAAACGCGCACAGGGGTTCCCATCCGCCGCCAAGCTTGTACTCGAGCAGTCTGTCCTCGGACACGGCGGCGCGCACCGCCCGGTAGTGCCGACGGTAGACGTCGCGCGCGTTCTTCTTAGCCGTTGCGACGTGTAGCGACTCAAAGTAGCCCTCAACCCAGAGCCGGCCGCACATCCAAATCCTGCCGAACCAGAATGGATCTGTGAACCGTAGCACGTACTGACCAAACGGGTTCAGGATGCCATCTATCAGTCCACCGATGCTCACAAGCCAATTTTCTTCGTCGCGATCCACCAGCACCACTCTGGCCTCGGGATAGGCGTCAATCAGTTCCTGCCAGAATATGCACCCAGGCGTGTCTGTGATAGCCGCCGACTCGCCCAGCAGCTGGTCGAACTCCGCCCGGCCGAACGGCTTTCCCACCCCGTAAAACTTGGCTCGCAGTGCCTCGTTCCACATGTCCGCGTCTTTGCAGTTTTGGACCACGCTTGCAAAATGATATGGCTGCTCGTAGCCTAGTATGGAATATGCTTCTCGCATGGACAACGTGCCCGTGCGAGGAAGGCCGAGCGACAGCACCTGCATGGGTACGACTCGTTTTGATCCGCGACGGTCAATGTTAGCGTCGGGGTTGAGCATGGCCGCCCAGACGCTGAGTCGTTCGTAATCGGCGGGCGTGGCCATTTTGGCAAGTCAAGATTGGCTGCCCAAAAACAGAAAGAGTCGGATTAGAGCGATGAGTTTGTCAAGTTCTGGAAATTGTAGGTACGAATACGCCGGCCGGTCGGAGCATCACGGTGATAGCAGAAATTTGAAGAATCAGCTATGGAAGCGGCTAATGCTGATGGAGACCGTCGCCAATACTTAAACGGCAGTCTACTCTGCGTCGACACCGGTCGGAGTAGCCCGATACCGCAGTGGAAGGACAAAAGGCGTGGTCTCTGCATGCTTGGCGTGGTACATACTAACAGGCCTGGAAAAATAAATGGCATCCATGCAATGGCCGCTGTAAATCAGCCACTACAGCCAAAAATAACAATGCGACCCAATACCCCACCCCGTCGGACTGGCAAAAGGCAGCGCTTGCGATTGGCCCCAGCGCTTCGTTCCTACTCCTTTCGGCAAAAGCGGTGTCGTCTTCCGCTTCAGAGGGCTAAGAGGGCCGTCCATCTGCTACCTCGTATTGCTATCTGCACAGATATGTCACTAAATCAGGGCCGCCCCAATTCTAGCCAAACGTGTGACCAACCTGCGACAGTCAATTCTAGTGCAACTAGACGAGGAACAGGTAAACAGCGAAATCGAGGATTGCCAATCTCTCGCTACGCATAAATTGAAGCCGTCAACCCCACCGTCAAAATGGAAATATGCCGCCTTCTTAACAAACAGAGTCCCTCGCCAGGCCGTGTTACTACAGCTACCGCAGCTACTGCCGCTAATAACCTAATAGACGATAACTACACTAGGACTACGATCCTATAACTGCCGCTAACGCTACTCTTTGACACGTACGATGAACTCTTTGCATTCCTGCGTAACTTCTACTTTTCTAATGGCGCTGTAATAGCAAAGGCCTCTAGCTCCTTGAGGCAGGATATCGGGGGCATCATCTAGCTAAGCTACATCATCTTCAAATGCGACCGCGGCCCGCCATGGCCGTCATAAAGCTCGGATCTTAGGAAGCCGTCATCACAGCTTGATTGTCCTGTGAAATCACGGCCAAGGACACCAAATTGCCTAACTAGAAGTGGAAGTACACGGTTTTTCAAAGCCAGCATAACCACGACAGTCTCTTGATCCATCGGCGCACAATGTCTAACGCCGCCGCACGTTCGGTCAGCAACAAAAGGGGCGAGAACTAGCCAACTAGAATGGCATTAAGGCCCGCGAGATTGGCTAGCATTGTTAGAACAGCCGACAGCCCAGGTGATGATTTTTAGTTTTCGCACATGAGATATCTACAATGATCGTCAAACCATTAAACGCGAGCGACTTAACGGCCGTACCGCTACCCAAGCATTTCGTCAAGGAGCTTGAGAGCGGAGGTATTAGAGTCATAACCTTGCAAGACGAAGAGGACGGCGTCTGTGCCGACTTTTGGACTTACGGCTGGTGCCGACGATGTGGAAGAAGTTTGCCGAGGTACTTGGTTTGGATAACACATACAAGACCAACCGAGTAACACGCCTTGGGTCAGCCATAGACGTCACCTGTTACGCTGTAGAGGCATTAGTTATATGGCGGCTCCTACGGACATGGCAGGCAGCTGCGTGCCGCCTCGCAGCTATGACGCTAACCAGATTGAAAACAGAGATGAGGAGCTTGCGTACTATTTCATACTCAACACCCTACAGTTGAGCCACCGCGGCTTTAAGCAGAGTAAGATCACTTACTAAACCAGCGATTTCCGCACTGCCTCGTGCAGCTCCTACGATGCTGTGTATACCCCCGATACGTGTGCCAAGTGTTCTGCGCACTCGCGGCTACACCATGGCGGGTGCACGCAGCGCTTCAGCTGTTAGCGGACGGCGAAATGGATATTGTTTTCCTACGCAACGAGACATATGGCATGATGTCTCTGTTTCCTATCATATTTGGCTTCCGCAACGCACGTGTAATGCTCGGCGCTTAACATCGTAAACACTGCCAATATCGTTGAGTGATATAATCTGGCTAGATTCTAGCTTCAGAATAATTCTTAGTCTGTAGAAATAATCAAAGATTACGATAAGAAGGATAGTGCCATAGACTCGAGCCCCCGTCGGGCCGAGTTTTTAAGATCCTAGTACCACGCTTTGCCAAGCAGTAAGTAAAGTCTTCTACTCTAGCCGTTCAACAAGCTTCAAAACATCGGCAAACGTCTTGCCCGAGAATAAAGGCGCGTCAGTTTTGCATACCTGCCCCTTCTCAGGCATTTTACCAGTAGCAAAATACTCCCGAATTGCGCGGATGGTGCAGGCTGAGGGCTGTGCAAGTGAAGCATGCTGCATCACAACCAAGTTAGCATCATACGTATCAGGTATAGTTGCAAACGCCTAGAAACTCACGCCATATGCCTTTTGCTCGATAAGACCGCTTCCTTTAAACCCAGCACTCATATTTTGCGCCGACTGATACGGTGTCATGGGGTCCCAAGTATTTCCAATAAAAAGAAGCGGGCTCCTGGTCGTGACATGGAAGTCGCCGCCGTAACGCTCCATAGCATGCATCTTCCACTGAGCGCAGGCCATATCTGAGAACATTAGACTGTCCGCAATAGTCCTAGAAATATTGTACTTCTCGTTAACCACAGTCATAAATGCTTTTCTGGAGCACACTGGTTTGACGTCCTTGTCGCCACACTCAATACCAGTGTTCGCATCTTGAGTCACGGTAGTTGACGCCGTGTCTAGGATGCTTTTGTCATAGGCTATGAAAGCCGACGCGTTGCTTTTGTTGATCAATTCGTTCAGGGCCTTTGCAAAGCTTGGCCAAGTCTTCGGGCCGTAAAGGCTTGCGATGACGACGTTCTTGATCATGTCGTAGTCAACGGCCTCGGTGCCCACGCGAACAGGGTCGTATTTGACCTTTTCAAGGAATTTCCAGAATTGGCCTTCTAGCTGTACTGCAGTTTGGTTTTTGTTCGCCAGTGCGCATGTCTTGGGAGAGGCGGCGCAGTGCTCAAAGAAACCGGAGAAACTTTTGTCGGCCATCAGGTTCATTTGTTCGTCACTGAGTGATATACGCCCGTCATTAGCTCTGCTTCGCGATTTGCCGGGCTATACATACTATGAGTGGTAGTATTCGTGGGCATTTTGAACACCGTCTAAAACAACCTTGTCCATTCGGTCGGGAAACATGGCTGCAGCGGTAGCTCCGAGTGTAGTTCCGTACGAAAAGCCTAGCGTTGATAGTTATAAATAGTGTTTTGAGACGTATTGTGTCAATTCCTGCTTACCCCAATAGCGCAGTAGCCCATCCTCGCCAAGTGCATCGACTACTGTCATCAGGTCCCTGGCTGTGAATGCGGTGCCTATATACCGTCCAATATTCTTATGTCGTTCGTAACAGGTTTCGGCAACGACACCCTGTCCGGTCCAGACTTTCCCGAGTGCAGCGTCAGAAGAATTACTATAAGCTGGGTATTTGGCATCAAAAGCAGCCAGCTCGGTGGAGTTGCGGCAAGTGAATGTGAGTGTGTTGACGGTGCCGCTGGAAAAATATCAGAACGTGTTGGCAAAGAATACTTCAAGAGGGCGTCATACCGAGGATCGAAAGCCACAAGATCATGCTGATACCCAACAGCGCTGTATTCGTTCTGTGTGTCAGCAGCGAGCCTTTCATATAATGCGATACGAACGCACTACATACGGCATAAGCTGGTCCATCTGACCCACCATTCCGCTGCGGCCAGCGTCACCAGGCCCACCAAAGTTAAATAATATAGTTCCCTTGGACGGTTGCTTCGCGGCAGAAACTCGAATGAGTTCAAGTACAATAGTCTCGTTATACTCTTGACTCGTGTAATCAAGAGGAGCCGTGACATTAGCGCACTCAATTGGCAGTCTACTCATCTTAGCCCTTTCGAGAGCTGGATCACACTTGGTCCACTTGATGGTGGTACTTGGGTTTTTAGCCCTGAAGGCCACAGCCACTGCGTTGGACGCGGCGGCGGCAAATAAAAGGCGTATCAATGAAGGTTGTCTCATGTTTTCTCTGATGAATTTCGCTCTAATAATCTGAAGCCTACGTCCTTCACACCTTTCCAAACTCGCGGCACTATATATACGTGGTCATGGCCGCCATGGGTCCTTTGTTGATCGCACTTGACGTCATGATCCGAAGGAGCTTGAACTAGGACCAGGGATCAGCTCATAATGAAAAAGTTCCCATAGGAGCTCTAAATACCGTGAAAGTGATCAAGGGAATTTGAGACATTGGGTAAATATGGGCCAGAACTTCCCGTTTAAGCATTACGCACCGCTCATATGCCAAGCCTTGGTGATCGGCAGCGTCAGGCATTTGCTGCATGTCAGATAGAGGCAGACAAACCAAACAGCCACTTCCGTCATCGCCTCTGCGCAGAAATGAAGTTGCTACTAACTTGCCTAAAAATAGGCTCCCGCGTTTAAATTTCACTGCCTCTAATACCGAGCAATCCTTGGCTGCTTACTTTTTGCTTAAACGGCCAATCTCCGCCGGAAAGTCCGGTAAACTACCGATAGCCATAATAATTAGCAGAGGTTTACAGGCCCCACTCTATCTGTGTACCATGCGAAACGGGGCTGAATAGTGTCCGTCGTATATGTACATAAGCGCGAATCGCTGCGTTTGACTTCTTAAAGAAACGCCAATTGAAAGTTAAACGAGTGCCAAATCTGCGCTAGAGTGTATAGCGACGTATGATGCGACAAGTACAAACAGGCTTGGAGGCCTCCGCAGCCCAGGGTGTAATCTGTCTTTCTCTTCTGCTCCTCCGCGCAGATGTTATATACGTAAACTCGATGTTTCGAGGCGGATATGAAATTCTTCGCAAGCCCAATATCGCATCGACTGTAAATGCAGCAGCCATATGCCTTCGTCAAAGCGACGATCAGCAGCTTGCCATCTCCTGAGCGTACATGCGACGGAAATCTACCATGGCGCGTGCAAGACGCTGTAGCACCCGATCGAGGCACAGATAGGGGAAGCCATAGTTACAATGTCGGCGTCTCTATGTCCAGCTTTCCCAGAAAAGATCTGCAGCTTATGTATTTTTTTATTTTTTTTGCGCATAAATTAGTTCTATTTCCCGTGCCGTGTGGCGGATTGGCCCGGCGAGCCGACAGAGGCTCCCTCATCCGAGCCCATCAACCACCTCACGCCACGGGCCGGGCATATCGGCAGACGGGCAGGTTATCATCGCCCAAAAGTGATCAGTGATTCTAGCTGGGATTTAAATAGCTGATCACTTCTTACAGATTTGTTAAATTTAATGCAAGTTAAACAGATAGAATTGATGCGCGTGACTCCCACTTTAATTGAAGACAGTGAGGTGGAGGTTGAATTGATGACCAGCCTCGTCCAGGCTGTCCTTGTTGCATGCTTTCACCTTGTGGTAAACTAATGTTTTCCAAGATTCTAGCAAGCCCATCTTATATCAAGTTATGCAGGATCAAGGGTGTCTTAGGAACGGGGTCCCATCGACTCCATTCTGATGCGATGCAAAATGCATGGCTGTAGTACTGATACGAGCCACATGCAGTGTCTGGCGGCCCTAACAGCCACTGTTGGCCAGACCCACACGTCCAGGCACCTGCCGGTACATGTATATGTACTTTGCGCACCCAGCTAGATGGCATCTTCCTTCATCCTTCTCGCACCGAACGGCCCATCAATTAAATTCGTCTGACTTCAGTCATTCCTTGAAACCGCTGACAGACCAAGACAAATCTTTGCAAAGCACAGTACCGCAGGCGATTCCCACGATGGGCAACGCACCGTCCGCGCCCCAACCGGGTGTCAGAATGCAAGTCATCGGCGCCGGGCTTCCCCGTACCGGAACGGCCTCCTTCAGCGAGGCCCTACGTGTCCTCCTCAAAGGCCCTATATACCACGGTGGCACCCAAATGACCCAAGGCCCCGAAGCAGATATGCGTGGCTGGATCAAAATTCTCTCACTTCTGCCTGCTAGCACTTCTAGCGAGAGGGAGGAGCAGGCAGCGCTACTTAGGAAAAGACTTGATGGATACGCTGCGGTGACGGACTCCCCTGCTTGTGGCTTTAGTCCAGAACTGCTGGAGTTATTCCCTGACGCTATTGTTGTTTGCACAACGCGTGATCCAGTGTCTTGGGAGCGTAGCATGGCAGCCGTCGCGAATGTCGCTACGATGTGGTTCTTACGGGTAGTGCTGCTACCACTGCCTACTATGCGACGCTTTCCCGATTACATAAATGGGCTCAGGGAACAATACATACATCTATACGGGGAAGCCGAGCCTCTTTCACAAAACGTGTACCATCAACATGTAGCCTGGTTGAAGAGCGTGGTGCCAGCAGATCGCTTGGTTTTCTTTGACGTTAAGGACGGGTGGGAGCCGCTGTGTAGGGCTTTGGGAGAGAATATCCCCGATATGCCGTTTCCCAAGATCAATGATAGCGATGCTATAGATAAGTTGGCTGCGAAGATGATTGGGAGGGGTTTGAAACGTTGGGCGATCATATTGGCGATCGGTGTCATGGCTCTGAGGGTTACTTTCAAGTTTTTAAATACTCGATGAAGTTGTAGATCATGTCTTATCATGCGGAAAAAGGCTTGTAGCTGATACACTTAGATCGATGCACACTACTACGGTGAATATCTGGTCCGTATTGTAGGCGGGGGCTCGGGTTGTCTGTCGCCTGCGCGACAACGAGTAGCCTTGCTAAGAAATGACAAACCCTGCACTTTGAGAGTTATGCCACAAGTAAGTAAAGAGCGAGGATTAAAAGATATAGTGATCCTTCGCGTACGCAAGACACGCCTGGTTCGTGCATGAGGAGAAGCGCACGCGAACCCATAACAGAGTTCTTCATTTTCTTTACGTGCTTTCTAGAGCATTCCATGCTACACACTCATCGCCTGGCACCTGTCCTAATCGTATCACGTGGATCTCAGCAAGGGACCAATGCTGTTGTATAACGACCGAGGAACATTGCAAAACCTCAGGCCACCTAGCATCCGTCGCCCGGCATAGGCAGATGAAATGTAATGCTAACATACCTATCGGGCGTTGTTGTGATGGATTCTCGCAGGCGGTTTCGCTGTCTGGACGAGTCGACTCAGAGCCGACCAGCGCATAGCGGCAACTGCGACCCTAGCAGGCGTTTTAATCTGACCCGAATAAAATCTTTCTCCAAAACAATGGTAGCCAAGACGATGAAAGGCGCAAGTTCGCCTCGGCCTTGTGTAAATTCTACGACCCCGGGAACGACACGAAGAAGCGCTGCAACTTGAAATTTCTCGTGACAAGTCGCTTCTACGATAAAATCAGACGGGAATTCCAGCCTCCCAGAATTCCAGATCTGCCTGTCATCCATCTCAAGGCGGAAAGTGAGGGGGAGCTATCCAAGATTGCGCAAGAGATAAATGTCTACATAGAATACAAGGTTTCTTATATACAGGATGTCTTTGCGAGCGAGCCATTTGCAAGCACCCGTGGATTGCCGATGCAACAAGCTCGGACGAAGAAAGTGATACGCCAGAAGGTGATGGACGGTAATGGACGTTCCACATCAGGCAGAAACGTTGGGAAGTGGCTGTCTAAGTTTTCCTTATTGGTGTTGCACATGTTGTGTACAGCCTTTGCATTGGTTACTCCACGGTGTGGCGGGATATGCAGCCGGTTGTACTGGCCTGCGGAGTAATGAAAGGATGGCAGAGCTTCAAAAGCTTCTCGGGCCGATGAACGTATCTCACGGATAGTATGCAAAGTTCGAATGAAAAATCTCTGACTCCGTAGCCTATTGCACATCATGGAGGGTCACCAACCTCGACGCGTTGTTCTTTTAACGCCGCCCCGTCCAAGTCTAAAACTGGGCGTCTTCTGGGTCGTCTCAGCCGCATATCTCCACCTATTAGTTCTATTTTAGGGGCAAAGCAGGGGTATAGAAGCTTTCCTGTAGGTTGCGGGAACTGAACGCGGTGGAACGCAAGATGCGCCGCCACTTTGTAAGCGATGTAGAGTGGTTATTGGCAAAACTATTAACACGTGCTGGCTTACCACCACTGGAATGGCTCGTGCTGAGATTTGCTTGTGCGGAACTGAGAATTTAATCTTCCCTCTCAATCCTGGGAGCTCAATCGAATGCTTTATCTCTGGCAGGCTGCTTTCTGCCGCTGACGTTGGTAAACCTGCACGGTTAGTTGTCGCCGAGTTTGCCAGCACGGCTACTATAGGGTTGTGCTGCTTGCAGTACCTTGGCAACATGGCGCGAATATTGGATCCCATCTCTTGTCACGGTACGCATCTGCGCTTCCGGGTCGTCATTTTCCGCGCGTGTCACTTTTACGAGAGCACGATTGGGCCTTTGTGGGGTTCCCATTTTGCACAACAGCTATAGGGTAAGAGTAGGCGGGCGGCGTAGACGGTAGCGTTAACGCCCGAAAACAAATGGCAGAAAATGCTTAATACTTGGGGTAAAGACCGTTCCACACGCGCATGAGCATTACATTTGTTTTGCGGTGATCCTGAATCTAAACAGTTATTGGTGCGTCAATGTCCCCACGCTCGGGGAGGCCTTCCTGGCTGGGAAGGTTGGTATCCAGGTGACCGCCGAGAAATTCAACCGTATGATCGGGAAACATGATGTTCTCTAATCCCCGCAAAGGTGCTGCGCTGGGTCTCCACCTGCCATGTCACAGGGCAGCCTCTCCAATCAGACCAACAAGTTAAGCGCTCGAGTGCAGTGTCTCGTCTCCCCTTTTCTTGCCCGTTTTCATCCTGCTCTCTTTGACAACCTCTTCCATCCTTAAGCGCCAGGTTCTACCCAATGAAGCTAGATTACAATGCGGTTGACGGCTGTGCTCCGGACATAATGATGCCGCCCAACTCCGTACCACGGCTTCTTGTGTCACGCCAATGTGAACTCTTTTTTCCTTCTCTCGTACCCTGTGCAGCAACACTCTCAGCATAACCACTTTCCCTTGACGCATTGAACAATGGCAGAAGCTATCGGCGTGGCCTCCGGCTTGGTAGCCCTGGCCACCTTGCCGGCCAATGCAGCTTTCATACGGAGTACAACAAGCTACATCAATCTCTAATCACGTGAACCTGCACGCTAAAACCTTGGCAGAGTTCGTGGTCTTGGCGAAATTCTGTTGGACTTGCCCATTTGGCCTGTTCGCGAATCAGAACGTCTAGTGATAAGCGGCGCCATTTCAAGTCGTAAGCATGTCGCAGTCAGATTTCCTATCCAGCGCTTCCGCTGCAAGCATGCCAGGTTTGTTTGCAGGAGCTCCGCAGTGACCTGTGAGCTCGACCAAGCACGTCGTCAATCTTGCCGCCCGTAGATGGCGCTGCCTCCAACCAATGGGGCCAGCTTAGAAATTCTTGGTGCACCTAGTACCTAACGCTTTTGTGTATCTTATGTTTTGTATTTAGAGTGCATCTTACGTCGTCGCCTCAATTACACAACGTTACACGGCCTCGATCCGTCTTCTACTGATACGTTGCGCTTCAATCGGTTGTAAAACGGACTGTTGGTATGGATCCAGCTACTGCGGGCGGCCTCGCTGTTGGGGTGGCATCGTTGTTATTTGACGTGTTTGACAATTGTGTCAAGTGTAAGAGGACCCAATGGCATTTGCGCCACGAGACTAAATTCAACCAGGTTTTAGGTTTCTGTCCTTCATGGTGGATATGCCAAGAAACTGCGAGCATTGCAGATTAAGGCTTATCATTGAGTACAATCGACTTCTGGCTTGGGGCAAAGCAGTTGGTTTGATCGAAGTATCCGACGGGAGCAACATAACCGATCGCCTGGGAACTAATGCTTCTGAGCTGTCTGGAATCATTTCTCGCATAGGATGGCTGCTTGAGCAGTTCCGTGACCTAGGTGAACGCTGGAAAGAGTTGAGCCCGCAGCAAAATATCCAGAAAGATCACGCAGACGTTGGAGCCATTGACCAGCTTCAGGGCATGCTGAGCTTAGACGCAACGTACATGAAATTGAGAGAAGAACGGAAATGCGTGAAAGGCACAAACCACTTGATCACCTGGATGACAAAGAGCGTCGACGGTGCAAAAGAGGTACTTGCCCATCCCCGCCGGATTCGCTGGGCTGCAGTCGACAAAGACGCCTTCGAGGCACTCCTCAAGGATCTCCATGCCCTCACCGAACGACTTCATCAACTTGTTAGCGATTTCCGCCTCAAAAGGATCGCCGACGTTACTTCTGAGACATATCGCGAGCTTGTCCTTACTCGCAACGATGTCCAAGGCCTTAGGGACATGCTTGGTGCGGTTACAGCTTTCATGAAGACTTCTGCCACATCTGGTGGCGCTACGTCGCAATGGCGACTTAGTATCGATGAGGAATTTCAGCATCTTCTAGGACTTAAGGAAATAAACCGAACAGCAGATTTCATGCTTGAGAAAATAGACAAAGGTTGCAGCGTGGACATAGATACGGACTTGGGAGACTTGATCAAAGTCCGCATGTATGAGGGAGCTGCTCTTCATCAGCACTTCGAGTATGCAAACAATGATGGCAACCCAGAGTCTTCTCAATTGGGTCGGGCGAGAGGAACCTTGAGAATAGGCAGGGAGATTTTTCAGGCATGGATCGAGTGGAGATATAATGGAACCACCCAGCACGCAGCCGAGAGGGTGCGTGTAATGGCCCTCGCTCAGATGCTCCACGTCTCGAAGCCTCAGAGCCTATATGCGCCGACGTGTCTGGGCTATATCGATGACACAGCCACACGCGGTCGATTTGGATGGATCTTTGCTATGCCCAGTGGCTCAAAAGGTACCACTTTGAAGTCCTTGCACGATATCCTTGACGATGTGCGGTATAAACCGACGTTGAGGCAGCGGGTGGCGCTCGCTTCTAAACTAGCGTCATCACTTCTCTATTTGCACACATGTGATTGGATACATAAAGGAATTCACAGCGGCAACGTGGTTTTTCCGTTTGAAGGAGACGTTTATGACCCCGAAGAGCCTGTCATATCTGGATTTGATTACTCCAGATCACAGAGTAGCAGGACTATCTCAAGCAGCTTCGAACCGAGATGGGACATTTACCGATGGCCTGGTATTCAGAACGAGGCGCCGAGACCTGCGACATCGCGGAAGACATACGATATATATAGCCTCGGCCTAGTTCTGCTCGAAATTGCTCACTGGAAGACTCTTCCCAATATTATGTGCCTCGAGGACTGGCCAGAGAATGCTTCCCAGAATGCTTGGATCCGCGCCTGGCTTCTTGGAGAAGATGATCCCCCGTTTGATTCAAACCCTCTTCTCGTGCTGCGCCACATTGCCGGGGATAGGTACTGGAAGGCTGTTAACCGCTGCATCGAGGTGCACGGCGACAAAGGGTTGCATGTCGAGGAGCACACAGATCAAACATGGTCAGCAAGCGTAGGGATGAAACTACAAGATAATTTCAATGCGCTTGTGGTCCAAGAATTGAAGGAAGTTTCCATTTGACGGCATGTTAGAATAATAGACGGGCTAGATAGGCTGAAGCTTGTTTTGGATTGTGGGTGGTGTTAGCTCGGCTGATTATTTGAATTGCTTCCGCTGTTGGCCTTTCATCCATCCGTCTAAAAGCTCCAACACTTTGGTATGTCCTCGTCCTTTAGCAAGTGCATAAGGCCTTTTGTAGTTTGATCCTTTCAATTCGGTGTTTGCTCCTGCTTGTAAGAGCATTCGAACAATTGCTTCATATCCGTGGGCCGCTGCGCCGTGAAGTGGCGTTTGCTTGTTTTCATCCCTTGCATTGACTGAGGAATGATTATCCAGTAAAAGCTTGACCACATCCTCGCTTCCGCTTCGTGAAGCGCAATGGAGTGGTGTTTGGTCGACTTGGTTAAGGGAGTCTACATCTGCACCCCTTTCCAAAAACATCCTCACAATATCTTTGGAACCTCGTTCGGCAGCAAGGTGAATGGCACCCATTAAACGAGGGTCTGCGTCTTCGAGCAGTAGCTGTAAAACTAAATCAGCGGATCCATATTTACATGCTTCAAGCAACTTCGAGTCTAGTGTGATTGGGACGTCGTGTGTGCATGTGCACCTTAGCAGCTGGTCAGAAAGCTGCAAGTTTGCTGCTGAAGGGCGTTGATCGCGATCGGGATGCAGCATCTGTTTGCATAGGCGCAAAATTTCTCCTTGCCACTTGTCGAATTCCAGTGTCAGCTCGATTCTGTTTATCCATTTATGCACGAGATTAATATTCTGGGCATACGATGAATGCTCCTTCGTCTGTAATACATTTGCTAGTGCCTGCAAATCCTTCTTCCCGGAATGGGCAGTGCACATTTCGAGAAAAACTGCTCCCAAAGAGAAAATATCGGCTGAGCGGCCTCGGGACCTCCCTTCCTCAACTTCCGGGGCACAGTAATCCCGTGGTCTTGCAGCGTTGCGACCCAGGTTTGTAGTGGGCATGGTCTTGCCAAGCCCCATTTGAGAAATACCAAAATCCGCCAAGAGCACTTGGTTCTTCTTGACGAGTATGTTACTGGGCTTAATATCCCTGTGGCGAATGCCCAGGCTATGGATGTGCTGCAAGGCAACCAGCATGCATCCAAACCAGTTTAGGCGCGGAAGGTTTGCAGCGGCTGCTCCGAGATCGAGATAGGTGCTCAAGTTCGTTTCTGCGCGGTCCATGACTATGCAGAACCTAATCTGATTCGACCGATTGTCAAAGTACGTATGGACTAGTCGTACAACGTGGGTGTGTCGAGCGTTATGAAGGGCCCTTACTTCTCGCATTAAGAGGCGTTTGACGGAGCTTCTGTTCGAAGAATCTTCCTGCAGGACGGTTTTCCGGACACAGTGCATGCCTTTAAATCGACCAGATGTCCCGAAAACTTTTTCCACATAGCCGGAGATTAGGGGGCTATTCCCTTCAGGGGTGAACGGTATGTCATCATCCTTATCGTATTCTTCAAGCTTGTTGGGTTCATGGGGGTTGGTGTTGCTCATGGTGGCTGGACAAGGCGCCTTGAAAAAATTAGATTTCCCCAGGCACTACTTATTTAAAGCAGAGATTTTAATTGGGCCGGCTCCAGAATCGAGCTGATTCACTGTTTTATTTGGCCCTTGAAGATAGAGAGCGGGTGTCTTTACAGCGCTGGTCTTGTTGAGTGCCTGCTTCAAAAGTCGAGAAGGCCAGGAAGGGAGGTGTTGTGCGAGATTGCATTATCGCCAGCAGTTTCGCTGGAGCGAGCGCAGGTCCGAAAAGCTCACTGTGCGTTATTGGCAGCCATTGGTTTGGCAAATCATGGAAGGCGCAGCAATGAGGAATCTGTTGTGCGATGCTAGGAAGTATGGTGTACATAGCCCTGTATGTCGAAAATAGTAAGGTGTTGGAGGAAGACGTTGACAGCTGGGAGAATCCCAGCCGACCGGCAGGGCAGTTGCAGGTGTTTTTTTTTACGACCTACGCACTGAGCTAGCGCAGCGCCAGCAGCACCCACCACAATAGCAGCGTTACCGCCACAGAACTACGACTGGGCTAGAAAACTACTAAGCATTCCTACCATGTCCACCATGACTTTCTTTATCTCGGGTGATAACTCGGCGTTGTCCCTATACAAGCAAGGGATGCTCTGTGATAGGCAGTTTGCGCAAGTCGGACGCATGCCGTCGCACTGTACGGCTGGGATTAGAGACGATATATACAGTATGGGGGAAGTACGCAACATACACGAGTTTTCCGCTGTCGGCATGAATTGCACGCGACAGAAACGCCGACGCGTCCCTTTTTGGTCTCAAGGGGTCCGAAGAGGCCCAATGCCTCGTGGCCGTAATCGTTTCGGAGCGCAGCTGAGCGCAATGGCACGTAATGACGATCCATGTCTTCAGCTTTGTTTCC